>PVKA01020827.1:0-18620 GCA_004027165.1 Ctenomys sociabilis
TGATAGCCATTCTTTCTGGAGTGAGATGGTATCTCAGTGTTGTTTTTATTTGCATTTCACGAATGGCTAGCAATGTGGAGCATTTTTTCATATATTTGTTCACTTCTTTAATTTCGTCCTCTGAGAAGTGTGTATTCATCTCAGATGCCCATTTCTGAATTGGGTCTTTAAATTTGAGGGCCCTGTTATATCTTAGTTCGAAAGTGAGGTGTTTCTGAATTTGACCTGAGCTAGTGTTCTCCCTGGTCCAACAAGTAGGTAACCAAAAAAATAGTCCCAAAATAACTTAAAACTTTAACAAATAATATAATTTAGTAATTATTTAGAATCAACACTTATTTCTCCTAGGAAAACAATAAAGATCGTTTGAGTGACTGAATCAGTCACTTACCACCACATTCTACTCTGCTGCAAGATACAGAGTTGCTTTTGCTAAATTTTATTATTGTTTGATGGTTCTTTGCTAGAACATTTTGCTAAAATAAGATCAAGTGTGTATCTGCTGTAAGTATATAAATGTGAAAAAAATTATGCCACTGTATAGGTATATAAAATTTTATGTATATGGACTTTTTTAAATATTACTTTTAAAATTATATTTGGATATGGGCCAGTGAGATAGCTCAGTGGTCTATAGCACCTGCTTTAGGTAATCTTAGACTAAGCAGAGGAACTGTGGTTTGATCCACCACAACACATGCTGTACCAGCCCCGCCCCCAGGGTGATCTGAACCAGCTATAAAAGAATAAATTACTGGGTATGGTGGCACATGCCTGTAATCCCAGAATTTGGGAGGCTGAAAACAGAAGGATTACTACAAGTCCTATCTGTGTAGTGAGACCGTATCGACCTTGTACTACATACATCATATGGATAGTTTCCTGTGGTTTTTTTTTTTTTTCTTTTGAGACAGAATCTCACTATGCAGCTCAGACTCAGAGTGATTCTCCTGTCTCAACCTCCCTGATGCAAGGATTACAGGTATGCACCACCATGCTAGGTTTCGGGCCGGTAGTACAGGGTATTGAACTCAGGACTAGGCAGGTGCTCAGCCACTGCACCATCTCCCCAGACCTGGATAGTTAGTCACAGAATTAGTGCTTTTGATTGCATCAGTATCTTTAGTGAGAGCCAAATTAAGAATTTAAAGTTTTCTTCTCACTAAAACATCTATAAATCTATTTTTAAAGCTTATGTTTTGAAGAAAATGCTCAGCACTATGAGTTGTTAGGGGAAGGTAAATCAAGACCATGAATTCTTGGCTGTTTGGAGACAGGGTTCCACTGTGTATCCCAGGCTGGCCTTGAACTCTCAGTTGTCTTTGCTTGGCCTCTTAGAGTGCTGGAAGAGAGCTACCTTTGTGCCTGCTTAACAGACAGCAGCTGGTCTTGGAGCAGGTCAGATGATGATGGAACTCTTCCTCATTGCTGGGAGGAAGGTAATTTGGCATCGCTTCAGATGACAGTCTGGAAGTCCTCAAATGGTTAAATATAGAATTGCCATAAGAACTAGCAATTCCAAGAGAAGTAAAAAAAATATTTTCACAGAAAAGCTTGTACATAGGGAGGTATTCATAGCCATATTATACTTGATAACCAAATCTGTAGACACAGTCCAAAATCTTATTCGATGAATGGATGAGCAAATGGCAGTGAATATTTCATTGTGTTCTTATACATAAAAATATTCAAGCTGGGCGTGGTGGCGCATGCCTGTAATCCCAGCACTCGGGAGGCTGAGGCAGGAGGATTGTTGTGAGTTCGAGACCAGCCTGAGCTACAAAGTGAGCTTAAGGCCAGCCTGAACTGCATAGTGAGACCCTGTCTCAAAAAGACAAAAAAAAAAAAAAAAAAAAAAAAAAAATTCAATTCCTCTAAAGTATGTACCTGTAATGAAATTGATAGGGTATGGGGAGTATTAATCTTCATTCTTCTGTAATCGATAGTCCAACAATGTATAAGTCCTTTTTGGTTTGCCTTCTTGTAAGTCGTGTTGTTAATGGCTTTAAATTTGTTGCTAATCTGATGGGACCTGATAGGTGTGGGCTTTCTTATTATCTTTCAATCATTTTTTCCTCTCTTACAAGCCCCTGAGGCAGTAGGCAAGGATATTTAGGGGAATTGCATCTTCATTTTTGTCATTCATATTGTCATTTCCCTCAGCACCGCTGGGGCCCACATGACCAATCCCACGCTAGAACAGAGTGGACACAGAGGAAGACCCTGTCCTCCCTCTCTGATGTCTGTCCCCAAAGTCTGTGTGACCTCATGAAAGGGCACCAAGTTCTTCACGCAGCGCCATTGCAGAAGTCGTCTTCGTTCCTCTCTCAGGTGCTGCTCTTTGTTCCCTGGGCCCTGGGAGGCTCAGCTGCCTGTGTCCCAGAGAAGTTCTGCACTGCCTCTCACCAAGAACAATGGACAAAACATAGCAGTGGCAACAGAACCAGAATAAGATCTCCGGAAACTTCCCTGCTTCGAAGGTGGCCCACAGAGTCCTGCTGCTGCTGCTCTCCTGCCCTGGACACATGGTGCCTCTTCCAGGCTTCGAGAGCTGGCAGGCTCTCTGCAGAGAACAACTAGCAGTCGCCATTCTGCTGGTGAAGAGTACCACAGTTGAGCTCACTGCCCACCGAACCCTTTTCCTTTCCCTCACTCACCTGCCTTTCCCTTTCCTTCCCTCTTACCACCTTGTAGTCATAGAGCCAGATCCTTATCTGAATCTGTGGATTGCATCGATATTTACCTAAACACTTCTTTTTCTAAGAAAAAGAAAAAAGTCATTAGGTACACGTACCTACTCCACACAATGAATGTAATGTCACATACTAAGAACATACACTAAAAAAATAAAAATTAAAAATAACAACACATTGTCTTTGCTCTTTCCTATCCCCTACCTTTGGGAGGAGCTTGGGAACAGATGAGAGTGTGTACTTGTTTCATGGGAAACCCGTGCTTTCCTGATCAGTGCAGCTAACTCCCTGTCCCCTGCTCAGCAGTGAGTTAGTGCTCTCCCACCCTGCAGGGGCAAGCTCCAGAGTTACTTTTTCAGGAGCACAGCCCTAGACTTCCTATCTACAATACTGCTGTTTGCTTGCTGTCAGGCGCATGATCTCATTTCTGTTCATTTTCCTACATTGTAATGACCACTATCTGATAGCGTGCGTCTTACACTAGCATTTGTCTTCCTTCCCCAGTAGAACAAGATGTCAAGGAAAACACTTGCAGTTGAATTGGGCAAGGTTGTCTTTTGCAGCAGCTCTTACAATTTTAAAACATTCGACTCAAATATGCAATCCTGGTTAAAAATAAATAAATAAAAATATTAGTGTACTTAAATTTCCATTTATGAAAGCATACTTTCAAAATAAGTATTAGTTGGAGGGAAAAATCTTTTTGATTTTAATATACTGGCTGAAAAACTAAGTTGGCATTGCTTATTTACTTCTGGAAACAATCTAGAACTACACTACATCAAAAGTAGTTGCTGAGTCTCTAATATAATTTCCCTAATTGTCAGTCAGTGTACTTGTTAACATTTTCTAGTAATATAACAAAGGGCACATTTTAAAACCTAACCAAGAAAGTTGTAGGTTAGGCTTTTATTTCAGGGTTTGCTCTTCTTGGAGGACAGCGTTACCTGTATTGCTAAGCACCAGGTTGAGGCATTTGAAATTCCAGAGTTCAAATTAATAGACAGGTTACAGTCTGTATAAATGACACAGAAGGTTATTTAAAGCAACAGCTGCAGCTCCTGGAGCAGTGAGCGCTGGCGCTTCCAGATCCGCGTCCATGTTTCGGGAACCAGTGGAGAGGGGGTAGGAGTGCAGCGCCGTGGCCTGTGGGGCTGCATTCCTTCCTGTGCACCATCTGGAGCACCCGAGCCAGCAGCGCCACACTGAGCCCTTTGTTCTTCCGGTCGGGCAAAACACTGGACAGCTTACTGTAAATATGGCCAAGCGCCAAGCTGTGGCGCAGATTCTTTTTTCTGAATACTGTAAACTGGCACCCACTCAAGAATTACAGTTCTTCCTTTTATTTACTTTCTCCTTCTATACTGAACAGTTTCATCTGTCATAAAACAGACGTTGTTTTGGGGGGTGGCTAATACCCAAACAACCTATTTTGGGGAGATTGTTCGCCTCACCTTGGGTAGATTGCTGATAGAGTAAACACAGTGGCTTTTATTACACTTCAGTTTTAAAAATGTAGTTCCTCCCATGCCCAATGAGGAGGACCTGAACACACACAGGATACCAACACTCATTTAAAAGTGAATTCAGCGTGCGTGTTTTCTGACCCCTCTCATGCCTATTTCCACTTTGGAGCTACTATCATGGTTTTACTTCTGGTTGTCCTAGAATACTTCTGGTTTTAGATTTCCATTTGCAGTGTGCTTGCTTTACTTCCGACATTACAGGGTTGCCGCCCTGGGTCAAAATTTGTGTGTGGCTGCTGCTGAATTGAAAAAGGGGTGCAGAGAAGGGTGGGGTGCCCTGCCCTTCAGCCACAGGGTGTGTCACTTTGGAAACTTGCCTCTCCTTTAATTTAAGAAAAAGCTTGGAAATTTTGTGTTGCTAAAAGGATTATTTGCTATGTTATTAAAATAGAGATGTCAGAAAGCAGCAGATACTTTCTTGAAATAAGAGCTTCTTAATGAAATTTTAAACTGGCAGTTTTTGATTAACTTCACGTGGAGAAGTAAACTGTAGGCCCACGTAGTAGCAAGTAAATGTGTGTTATGATTATTTTCCTCCAAAAGAAAAGATTTTATGTATTGTCTTTGCCTGTTTCCTTGACATTAAAATTATTTTATATGATAGATACATGTCAACATGTTTGTTTTATTCGTTAGTTTTCTTATAAAAAGAAGTGTTACTAGATTATAGAAATATTTCTTTTATTTTCAGATGTAGTTAAAAGTGGGAAGTTTTCTAATCAGATGGAGGAATCTAAGAAAGCATAGATAAATAATAGAAAATGGGGTCTACTTCAACACTGCTAGTTACTCTAATCATTTTTGTTTTCATAGAATAACATATTTTTAACTCTAGGGGGATTTTCATTAGACTGAAAAATTTTCAAAGCTTAAGCGAATTGTTCACTATCTCTACTTTTGTTTTCTTATGTAAAATTTAGGTTTGAAGTTAATTTAGGCATTGATATGTAAAATTAATAACTCTGTTTTCAGTATTCCTTTAGAAATACTACATGTAATTCCAGGAATACAGTGCCTAAAGAAATTGTGCTGGGACTAAAAGGCCTGGTTTTTACTGTGCTCTTCGTTTAGTGGCAATAAGACCTCGGGGCTATCCAATCATTCCAGACCTTGTTTCTTCACCTGCCCACCTATGAAATGGGTGTACAGGGAGGTGTTTTCTAAAAGTACCCTACGCTCTGAAGAATAGACAAAATTCTGTGGTGGTTTTTTTGTTTAAAGGAGAATTTGTGAAATATAAATAAATAAAAATGAAAGGGAATTTGTTAAAAAAATGCAAAAATGTATTTTAATATAGTGCATATTTAATTTACATTCAAAATTTTTGGTTTAATATTATACTGTACAGTTCTTGTCCATTAATAAAAATAAAAAGAATGCAGGTGTTGACTTTTCTAATTTGTATATAATTTTAAAAATCATTTTTAAGAGGTTGAGCATTTCTTCTCCACAATGCTTGTGATGGAGTTGTTACAGACTCTGGATTTTGTTCAGGATTTCAGAATATTTGAATAGACTCCACAGGTTGAACATCTTAAATATGAAAAATAAAAAGCAATAAAACCTGAACGTGTCGATTTCAGATTTTTGAATTAGGGCTGCTGAATGCTGTTGTTCGTTCCTGCTAGTTATAGAATCCTTTCTCTTTCAGGTTTGGCAACCATCATTTCATGCCATTTGCAGAATGTACGTGGCAGTGGCTTACAGCTGTGCGTGTTGGGTCATTTAAAGGAGGTTGTGGTGCAGATATGGGGGGGCGGGGGGGGCCTCATATTGTAAAAGGCAGCTCAGAGTTCTGGCTGTGAGGCCTCAGGCCCAGACTGCACACCAGCCTGCCTCTGCTGTGGAAGAGTTTTGATCCCAAAGATAACTCAGCAATGTACTCTTTTTTTTCTCATTAAATTCTTTTTTCTAGCATTATTTCATTAATTTTTACACTATAGGAAGTGCACGTTTATCTTACAGAGTAGGAAGTGCCCAGCCAGCTCAGTCTTGTCTTAGGGAGTCTTATCTTAGGAGAGTCTTATCTTAAGGAGTAGGTGTGTGTATGTAACATGGGGGTCTTGCCCACTTTCCACTTACCTCCATCTGTAAGTCCCCTTTCCTCATTTTCCTTGTTATTACATTGTTACTATTTTAGTTCGTGTTTACAACATACAGTGTTTGTACTGTTGTGTGTACTTAGCACATGTACATGACACGTGTTGAGCATGTTCATTTCTCTTTCCCTCACTCCTTGCCCTTGGTTTCTTGGACCTCTTCTTGTTGGCAAAAGATCTCCCAGTTCCCTTCTCCCAGTCTTTTTTTCTGTTTTGTTTGTCTGGCTTTTGTTTTTTCAAGCAGTGTCTTGCCATGTAGGCCAGACTGGCCTTGAACTCACTCTGCAGCCTCCACTGGCCTCAAACCTGAAGCAGTCCTCCTGCCTCAGCCTCCCAAGTGCCGGATGATAGGTGTGTGCCACCAACCAGGCTTTATTGTGCTCTTTATTTGCACTTTGCTTTACTCGTATGAGAGATACCATATGGTACTTAAGTTTATGTCTCACTTTAATTTATATCTTCCAGATGTGTCCAGTTTCCTACACATCTCATATTTATCCTTAAAAATCAGTAGTAGTCCATTGGGTTTAGTTACCAACATGTTCTGATTCTGAATCTCCTTGCTTAAATTGAAGATAATTTCGTTTCTCAGATACACAAAAGCATTAACTGAAGCAAGGTAGATATATGTGTAAGTACACCTCGATTTTAACATTTATAAACTGCCAAGGGGAAGTGAGCCAGTCTTTGCCGAGCATAGGAGGTGCTGTGCTTGGAGGAAGTGTGTACCTGTCTGCTGATCCCAAGGCCGGGCCTGACAGGAACAGGTAGCAGGAGTGCCGCGGACGAAGCGATGAGGGGCGGTGACTGGTGACATTGTGCAAGGCTGCGGACAAGGGGGCTTCAGCTGAGCTTTGGGGAACCAGCTAGAAAAGGAAGAACCAAGAGCCAAGACACGCTCCCAAGCTGGAGAAAGACTGCCACCCAGGCTGGAGTGTTTACCAGGTTGAAAGAACCCATCTTCTTTTGAAATAAAAAAAAAGACAAGTAGAAGTTCTTTAAAATGAAGAAATCACAGTACAGCATTGATTTATGTAGCAAGAAGTGTTTAATCCTATCAGAAATTAATTGTACTCACATAAAGTGATAAGAGTATTCTAAAGCGATAAAGATATCTTCCTTCACAGGATCCTTTTCTAAATCATGAGACAAGTATATATGTAATCAGAAATTGCTGGCAGTACTAGGAAGTATATCAATTTCTCTAGAGGTAGGATGTGTCACACTCTTGATTTTTGGACTCATTAAGATGAAAAAGTCCTAAAGAGCATTAAACTAGCTGACACATAGTCAGAAGTTGGTGGGATAGTGGCATATTTAGCCTTGATTGTTACCCCTTGACTGCATGTCATAACCTAAATTTCTTTTGGAATTGATCCAATTAATGACTGAATTATATAGTGAAGGCCTTGAAGAATAAACTGGTAGCTTTTTGTGTTTCCACATGCTTTCCCCTTGATGACCACTTTTGAGAGCATTTCAAGTAATTTTTAAAAATGTATATATTTTTCTCCAGGGTCTCACTACGAGCTCAGACTCATAGTGATCCTCCTGTTTAGCCTCCCCAGTGCTGGGAGTACAGGCTCAGCAGAGCTGGCACAGCATGCAGTACCAGGAATTGAGCCTGGGTCCTTGTACTTACCAGGCAGGCGCTTAGACCACTGAGCTGGCTCCCCAGCCATCAAATAAATTGTAATGGATTAGATTGCATATAGATAAACTGTGTTCCCAACTGCCAATAAGTAATATCTTCCTCATAATTGGAGTGAAATATTCTGTGTTAAGAAAGCTGCTTTGGTGTTTTCTGTCTTCTGCTTACCTAGGTGATGCCGAGATTGCAGGTCAGCTTAGCTTCAGGAGTCTAAATAAAGCTGAGAAGCAGTGTCTGTGTCAGAAAAGTTGAACAAGGCAGGTAAATGAGAAGAGTCTTAACGTTTTCAAAACAAGAGACCAGAGTGAGCAGAACTCTGTTTCCACCATTTTGATGAACTCATGAGGTCTGCAGAAGCGAGGACATCTTTGGGTTTTGTTTTATGGATGGAAAGAGAATTTTAAAGAAAAGACAAATAGCTCAGTGGATTAAGAGCCTGCGAGCAAGTGCAGGGGTGGGGGGTTTGATCCCCAGGCCTGCCATGCCAGGTCCACCCCCTGGGGCACACTGAGACAGCAGTTGTGACTGGGTGTGGTGGTGCGCACCTGTAATGCCAGCGCTTGGGGGGCTGTAAACAGGGGGATCACTAGGAACCCGATCTAGTAATGAGACCAGAACACCCTGCAGACCCTTCCTAAAATACAAAATAAATAAAGAAAAGAAAGAAAAGACAGAGGATGACACCTGTGTTTTATATGATTAGAGAATAGAATTCAGTGTGACTGCATTACAGTTGAAAGATTGTCTTTGCTGAAATACCACCGGCATATTTTATATTTGCTTTTAGATTTATTCTGACAAAACTGCAACCATGAGTTTTTGACATGTGACAGTACTCAGTTACTTCTTTTCTGATGGGGGTCCACTCCGATTGGCATATAAGAGTAACAGATGTTTGTGGCTCAGTCAGTGGAAAAAAAAATCAATGGCATAGGGATTTCAGTTTTCATTACATAGTGTGGAAAAATTATTTCTCAACTTTTAATTTTGTACTATTGTTTACTCACTCATGACGTTAAGCAGTGACCTTTTCAACATAGGTAATCTTTAGGTTCTCTAACCATAAAAACTGTCCCAGGACCTATCAGTCAAGTTAGTGAGGATTAACTTCAATAATGTTTTAATTGTAGCACAATTTAAAGGAAAATGTACATTTAAAGGAATTTAAATTGTAGCACAATTTAAAGGAAAATTATACATTTATTTTACATCTCTCTTTCCTAGTGCTTTTGAATATTGTATCGGTTTTCTAAGATAAAATAGTAGAAATAATGGACTTAAAAGAGGGAAGGTTTCTTTTACTTCATCGTTTTGCGGGTTTCAGTCCCTGCTTGACTGCCACATGCTCTTGGTCCTGAGTGAGCCACAGCATCATGGTGGGAGCACAGAGTAAAGAACAGCTGCTCTCCTCCTGGCCAGGAATGGAAGGGAGAGAAGCAGGAAGGAGGAGGCTCCCACAGACACCTGGGGGACATGACCCAGGAACCTGAAACAAACTACACCCCACACATTGAGGTTTCCACCCCTTCAGCAGGGCACAAAGCCTTTGGTACTTGGTTCTTTGACATTCCAGGTGCAAACTGCAACAGATTCTTTTCCTCTATTTTTTTTTTTTTTCTCTTCTGGAGAGGCCTGACATTTACAAGCACAATTTTTACAGTGTGATTAGGTAAACTTTCTATGGCAGGATAATCTCGTTGAACTCTTGTAACAGGACAACATTTCTAGGACCTCTGCTGTCTGTGTATGAGCTAATTGCAGGATTATAAAGCCATCCAACTAGACCAGGGCCCTTGAGCATGGGTATAGTTCTCTCTGTGGACAGGTCAGCAAAAAGCTGACCATATCGTTGTGAAAAGTAGAAGCAAAAAAAAAAGAACTTTACATCTGTGACAATATTTATTGGTAAGACTCGAGTTCTCTTTGTTTAATGTCAACCAGACTGTGGGAGTATCTGCTTCTCTACCCACCCCAGATCATCTAAATCACAGCAGTTCATTCATTTTAACTTCTGTTCTTTATAGTTAGAGAAACTCCAATCAAAATCTCTTGATTTTTTGACAGCATTTCATGTAATTTATCCCAAACAATACACATCTATTTCTTTCACATGTCAACATACTGACACACACAGATACACTATTTGAAAAAAAAAAAAAGTTATGTAGGAAGGCTAATTATATGTTTCTTTTAACTATACTATTTTCATGGTTACATTCACAGGAGAAAACTTTAGCAAAACAATATTGAATAGCAACCTTCTTATTGCTTGGTAAAGTTAGTTTTCCTTTTACCTTTGAAATATTTATTTGTTTGAGGTCAGTTTGCTCCCAGTGCTGTCCATAGGGGAGCAAGCATTGAGCAGCCAGAGCAATGGCCTTCTGAGCACTTAGATTGGCTTTTTCTTCATCTTCTGCATCCTCTTTGAGCTGGGCAGTCATGGGGATGCTGGAGCTTGGGGCTCGCTGCTTCATCTTTTGAGGAACAGGCCTCCACTTTGTCCTGTGGTCAGATGGCATGTCTGATTGTGCCCCATGGTCTTGCACCTGTCTCTGGCCACCTATGCTAGAAAAACACTTCAAAGTGCCTGGCTTCCTGTGGAGAGACCCATCACAGCAGGTGCACAAGAAAGTACACCGCTCCGGGTTGGGTGGGCCACTGCTTCTCAAATACTGGCACTTGGGTCCATCCTGTCAGGATGTGCCCATGCTTTGTAGCTGGTGAAGAGATGGTGTAAGCTGGGCCAGCTGGCCCTGCACTCCGTGGCAATTCTTGTTGCTCTCTGGTTGCCCTTGCTGCCTGTCTTCTATAAAACTGTGGTGTTTATTTTATCCTGATCTTCTCATTAAGATCCCATCAGAGGTGCAGACAAATGTCTCTAGGTTAAGATTTAATGCCATTAAAGTAGGCAGAGTCCATTTGCTATGGAGAAATAGATTGTGTTTTGAGAGGGTTTTTTTTTTCTTTTTTGTGGTACTAGGGATCAAACTTAAGATCCTGTATATGCCAGTCAGGCACTTATGCCACCCAGCTGTCTCCTCAGCCCTGCATCATGTTTTAAAATAAAGAAAAATCATGAGGGTAATTAAGAGAAGGGTTGTGTGTTATGACTGTCCTTAGCAATACTGAAGAAGTATTTAAACTTGAGTTTTCAGATCTTATCATTTCAGTTTTGTAAGTATTTTTTTTTAGCCCAACTCTGAATTTTATGCATCAGCATGAAGTATATGTTTCTCCAAGTGTCACCATTTGGGGTGGATGCATTTCCACGGGCCAGGTGTCTTACATTGTTGGGGTGGTGATGGAACAGTGCAAGTTAAGCAAATTGGAAAGTGGTTTATGTGCATTCATGTGAAACTGCATTCTCTTTAATTTTATTTCATGTTATGGCAACTTTAAGAATTGGGTTGTCTGAAGAGCTCTTCATTTTTATCCATTTATAGCAATCTTTTAAAACCTGTATAAAATCATTAGTGCACTTCCTGGTGATTTACAGTTCAGGAGCTTGCCCTTGTAATCTATTCTATGTTGCTTTTATGTAAACTGAATTAAGGGAAAGAACTTCCTTCCATGATGACAGGCATTGGAAAAGTGTGACCAGGATTACTACTTTGCAAGAATGCTGGAACATGGGCTGTATGTATCTAATGACAACAAAGGGGTAAAAAGGGTGGAAGGTGAAGGAGTTCAAGTATAGCAAAGGCTGAAAAGGAAAATTAGTGAGGCCCAGGAAAGGTACATGGTATGCTAAAGACTACAGTGAATGTTCACATATTTTTTCATAAAACACGCATTGCCATTCACCTTCCTTATAGTATTTCCCCCTCGTCTTGAACACACTTACCCCATCCTTCTTGCCAGCTGCTGAAGCAACTCCGGAAGTCCTCTTTTGTGAGTGTCTTTAGTTGCAGTCTCCTGGATGCCATGATGCCTAAGTTGGTTAAAAAAAATTTTAAGTCATTTTGATGTTGAGAGAAGTACTTAGGTTATGTATAAATCCCACCCGTTCTGTATCCATTCATCTGTTGATAGGTGTGTAGGCTGCTTGCAAGCCTTAGCTGTTTTGAGTTGTGCAGCTATAAACATGAATAGCTGGATCAAACAGAATTTCTGGTTTTAGATTTTTGAGAAATCTCCATTGTGATTTCCTTAGTGGTTGAACCAGTTTACACTCCCACCAATAATGCAGTAACATTTGCCATTGTTGATTTGGATGAGAGCGTTCTTTTTGAAGTAAGCAGGAGCTATGCTTTTATTTGCATTGCTCTGATGGCCAGAGATGAGTAGCATTTCTCCTTGTTTTTACCAGCTATTTGTGCTGCTTCTTGCAAAAAGCACCTACACATTTCAGTTCTCCATTGTTTGATCAGCTCTCTCTGTTCCTTCTTTCATATAAAATATACAGTCTAAATAATTTCAAAATAAGCAACAAATAGTCGGTAATGGAGAGCTGGGTCTTCTGCAAGCAAGACGGGGATCCCAAGACAAAGGAAGGGTACATGGGAGGAGAAAGGAAATTAAAATAATTAAGATACGTTAAGTGCGTGTACCTACCCCCAAGATGAAGGTAAGCACTACGTGCTGCCAACATGCTCCAATAAAACTTGAAGAAAGCAAAAGTTACATGATTCCAGACCCAATGAATAAGGCTGATGAGGACACACTGCAATGTTTTTATTAGACAGAAATTACTGTGATACTTGATTGGTGAGGGATGATCAAAAATATGGTGAATGCCTAAATTTAAAAAGTTTTGACATTAATCCTCCTCAAAAGAGAAACAAAACTAAGAATCCTCCCACTGCTTTGAGCACATTTACCCCTGTTCCCAGCTGTAATACATATGTTTTTAAAGCATTCTCCGTAATTTTCTGTAACTCCAGTATTTTCAAAATAGCATAAACAAATTGTAACCCCACTTCTTTCTTTTGGCGAAGTCAAGCTGGACAGAGGCATGCAGTAGACTTAAGAGTTGAGAATGGCCACTGTCTGGGCTCTGACACATTTATGTCTTTTTAAGCCCTACCATGCTTATTCACTCTTTCCTTTCCATGGCTCCATTGCTACCATATCCAGTCAAATGTCACCCTGTGGCTTGCTTTCTCACCCACCTTTAGAATTCAGTGAACCCTATTCTTTCCTGATAAATTGTACAGGATTCCCTTTGTGTTCAGTATAACCAGGGCCTGGGAAGGACTGAACATATGAGTGGCTATATGAAAATATCATGCCATTTTTATTGATGATAAAAATATAACTCTTGCTTGTTATTGCTGATAATAATGAAGATATGGCAACAATAGCGAGAACAGAGATAGGGAAGTTTTAAAACTATCACCAATTCCTGGCTTGGGTTTCTATTTCCTTTCCTGGATCTTGTTTTTTGAAGGGGCAATAATTCAGTTGTAAGGTTTCGTACTAGTAAACTACTTCCCAACTGAGGAACAGAGCAACTGTTGTTAGGCCTCATCCTGCCATGATAAGGAACTAAAGCTGGAAGTGTGAAAGGCAAAGGTTAGAGACCTATAATATGGCCAAGTCCGTGCAGCTGTGGAGTCTGAGGGTGTGTCATGGGCATGAGAGAGCAGAGGGAACAGCTGTGTTGAAGACCAAGGCTGGTTCATCCCAAGGTATGGATGTCAAGAAATGGGATGGGTATGAGAAAGATTTGGGCAGAACCTAGGAGACCCAATGACTAATAGAGAATGGGACTTGCATGACAACAAGAGTTGGACACAATACCTGGAGACTAGATTTGGTCATCTAGGTAAGCAGGGAAGGAACTGCAGCAAGAACATAGCTTGAAACCATTGCTTTGATGCCTCCCTGAAGGCCCCTGGGAAATTTGCAGAATTTCCCTTTCTTGAAAGGGCAAAGGTGTTTCTTCCTCAAGTTGTTTGTGGTACATCTAAGCAGCACACAGGCTTTTAGTGTTTTCCAAGAGGTTAACCTCTTCTTCAGAGACAATTCTACGTCTTTTTCAGCACCACTAAAAAATTGCTGAGCATAAATCCTCCATGACGTGAATAATGAAAAATTTGTGCAGTTCTCTAAACTTGGGAGGTGCATGCATTTGCCTTTGTGACTCTGTGGATGTTAAGTTTGGATTGTGGAGAAGCTAATGAGCTGGAGAACTCAAGCTGATGGCCTCATCATTCAATTCAGCAGCCTCTCTTCAATTTCAAGCTAATATCTGTGTTTATACATGATTGCTTATCCAGAATTCTTTTGGTACATTAACATTTTTCATACTTACGCTGAATTTTAATAGACCTTTTTTCACATTGAAAATACCTTAAAGTTATAAATATCTTATAGCTTTGCTTACATGATGGCCGTGACAGTTCAACATTACAAGCATATTTATGTGATATGACATAGACCAATAGAGCAATCATAATAAATGGTACTGAAAGTTTATGATAATATTTGGGCTGCTGCATCAGCACAAGCAGTAACATTCACTGAAGTCGCTTTTTAAAATTTTTAAATACAAAATACAAAATTTTGACAAATCTATTTTCTGGACTGTAACTTAAACATAGAGATCCTGGAATCATTTTGCAATTTTCAGATGACAGGGATTTAAACAGATGACACTGTTTAAATCAGTAATCCTAGAAATAAGGAAAGTTCTGGGTTTATAGAGTACAACATTTGTCTTTCTGTCTTTATGAGGAATTTTTGACATATTAAAATATTTACAGTACTGATATACTTCACTGGAAAAATAATAAGTCATCAAAAGTAAAGTTTTTTTAATAGATGAGAATTATGGGAATCACTTAACCAATGTAATGTATTTTATTAGCAAATTTCAAATGTAAATAATGTAGAGGCACCATGCTGGTTCTGAAACCAGGTGTTGTGGTGCACATCTGTAATCCTAGTGCTGGGGATGCTGGGACGAGAGGATCACTACAAGTTCAGGCTGTATAGGGAGACCCTGTATCAAAAGAATACAATTAAAAATAACTAATGTAAAGTCATTTTACTATTTGATTACACTCTACAAAATACATTTCTATTATGATAGTACAGAGAGGTTTTTTTTTTTGTTTTTTTTTTCAATATTAACTTTTGATTTATTGGGGACATAATACACTGCATTTAAGACAAAGGGAACTTAAGAGATTTTTTTTGATGAGTTGATGGGTCTTTGCCTCCTGTATAAGGTGGCCTGTGAATTGCTGAGAATAGCAGTATTGTTTCATTTGGAAAATCAATTTGGATTTGAGGGAGTTAGTATTTGTCTTGTCATATTCTAGGCACTGCCTCCTGAGCTCTGCCTCATGTGAGATCAGGTACAGGCTTGGATCCTCCTAGAGCGTGAGCCCAACTGGGCACTGTGGATGCCAGTGACCTGAGGTGTGTGCTCCTCAGGAGACTCTAATCCCACGCCCCCCTCCCTCCTCCCTATCCACAGCAAATGTGGGTTCCACGAAACCAGTGTCTAGCGCCAGCTGCTTCTGCACAGGTACACATGCTTGTCCCCGGTGGTCGCTGCCCAGCGGCTAACAGAACCTTCTGCTTGGTTTGGGATCAGATTTGGTTTCTGAATCTATAAGGAATGAACTTGAGGTTGCTTTGAGGCTCCACAATTTTGTAAAGAAGACAAGAATGGGCTATTGCTGAAGCTGAAGAAGTAAGTTCCGAAGTTTGCAAAAGCTGTGGGAAGAGAGGCGAGCGAGGGATAGCGGAAGGGGACAGAAACAAGTATGTCCTTCGAGATTTCTAGTGGCCTCACATGGATACAGCTGTCACATTCTCTCCTTTTATTTTGCAAATTAAAATTTATCCAACAGTGCTTTTTTTTTTTGCAGCAACAGACTAGGTTTTTTAAATTCCAAGTTTCCTGAAATCATTTTAGAGATTTTATGTAAAGATGGGAGTGCAGAGATTGGAAGAGGGTGTGAAACACTCGGATTTATTAAACAAAACTTTCTGAAATAATTTGTAGGGATATTCTTTCTTAGCATGTGTTAGTTGGTATTAAGGACCAACTTCCATCATATTTTGAAACTCTTCAGACCTTGTGTGGCCATTTATATAATTGGTGAACTTCATTTGCACAACTGGCTGCATTCCTAGAGGCGGGCTCTTAGGACTTCCAGGGGCTCAAAAGCTACATAAATCAAGCAGGTACACTCCTATTTTCACTCATATAGTAAAGCAGTTAGTTCCCTTGATTATGGATATGGGCATAGTAATACTGACAAAACCTGTATTTCGCCATTGATAGGAATGAAAGTTATTTTCATACCACAATATAGCAACTGTAGAGATCAGAAACTACTACACTCAGTATTACTTCAAAATCACATTTATTAATTACAGCTAGGTCCTATTACATAATAAGCCAGAAAATGAGTATGCCACATTTTAAAATATTTGGATAATAGTCTAACTGATTTCAGTGTAATCTAGAACATCACTTCGGAAAGGGTCTAGATGATTCGTGGAATGAAGAAAGTTAAGAAGTACTGGGCAGGGGAACGGGGCTGGTATTCCAGAGCTGCTCTACCTGTTCCTCACTAAGACCTTGCACATTTAGGTCCTGTGACACTTAATGGTGCCTGATGATGAAGTATGAAATGATTGTAAATATTATATGGAGGAGAACTCTGAAAAAATTTAGTGTTATTACACACAGAAAATGTTACTGAATGGAATTGTTTCTGCCTTTGTAAGGACCTGACACATGTCAGTAAGGATTTTTTTTTCAGTAAGGATTTTTAAGCCTACAAATGAAGCATCAAATATAAATTCTGCTTTCACTCTGCATTTTCAGTGTGGCTCAGTATCGTTCCTCTTTACGGTGAACTGTGGTAGAACATGCCAGTTCCAATATAGCTCCTGAAACGTTACTGTTCATGAAAGCAGAGAGGATTACTTTTCCCTAAATATTTCTTTTCAAATTGATTTCTGTATTCGCCAAGCCTGTATTCCAAATCGATGCACTTCAGTGCTCTCAAAAGTGAGGTGACAGTTACACAGTCTGGGAGAAAAGTGTGTGTTTCGTCTCCAGCAAGCTGAAGGGCGGTCATGTGGTGAAGCTCGATTTATTAAGCACTATCAGGGAACCAAGGAGAAGAGGAGAGAACATTGCACTTGGTGCTGTGTTTTATAAAAGTTTAGATTTTTGAAAGGCTTGTGTTGCTCATCGATGCTATGTCACGTGACAGATGAAGAAGCAAAGCAGTAGGCAGTGGGCGAAACCTTCATGCTCCTAAAAAGTTACCAAACTTAGATTCAATGTAAGGTTAAGTATAAGGCCCCCCTGTTTAATTAAAATAGAATTACTGAGTAAAAATACATGGGCGTTCATTGTAAAATGTGAAATATTGTTTAGAATTTTCTGGTTTTCATGCATGCTTCTTTTTTTCCCACTGATATTTGAGATGAAAGAGTATCTTTAACCCTTTGAAATTATTCATGAGGGTTGATGCAGAGATGAGAAACACAGACTCTAGTTATTATCAATAGTATCATAGTTCCATTTTAAAACTTCTATCTCCTGGATGTAGGAGATAGCTCAGCAGCATAATGACCTGCTTGGCAAGTGAAAAGTCTTGAATCCCATCCCTGGTACCAAAAACAAAACAAAATAAAATGCCTCCTGTCTCCTGATGACCAGACTGATGCATAGACCTACTTAGAAAGTTTAGGTAAATGAGCGACTGAGAAGTGGATGGAACGTACATTATGATTGGTCAATATTCTGATTCAGAGATAAAAAAGGACATTGCCTTGGGATAAATGTCTCTTCAAAGAACACTAGCAATAGTAGAAAGGATAACAAAAAGGACACGTGATGAGAAAAGTCAGTTTGCACTGTTGTCTCGTCATTAGGGCCGCCAGGAGGGTTGGCATTGCTGGTTTCTTCTGTTAACCTCATTCACAGAAGTGCGGGTGGCTGACTGTGGTACTGCATTCTCACAGAATGGGAAGGTGAAGCCAGGCCGGCATGTTTACAAGTGAAACCCAACGTCAGGTCTTCTGAATCAGGATCTGGCCTCTCTTCCACCATACCCACCATTTCAAGTAGAAGAGGGAGAGGCCAAGATGAGGGAGGCAGGGAAGAGAGATGTATGTCACGGGGTATGCAAAAAGCTGTCAAATGAAACAAAGAGGTTAGGAACAGAAGCACTATGAAGCTTGGGAGCATGGACCAAGACACTTCTTACCATCTTCTGGGGAAACGGGCCTTCTTCAGAGACCCTTCCCGCCCATCCTTGTCTGTGTGCCCCGTCAGGCTTTCCCATGATGGGCCATGGCCTCCCAACCCCACTGCAGTCATTGCCATCGATAATTACTGTGTGGCTCTTTGTTTTGTTTTTTGTCAACCAGCCCTCTCCTTAAATACTGTATTGTCAGACTATGAGCAGTGGGAACTGTGCCCAATTTCTTCATTACCAAAGTCTCAAGATTCAATGCCTAGTGCAACTTTTTGACAGTTGAAGGTGGGAATCAGTATATGTAGTTCCATACATTGGAGTACAAATGATGGAATAACCAATTTGTATGTAAAAGCTTGGAGGTCTTATGAGAGGAAATAAGGAGAATAGCCTGCAATGATGATGTGCCATGTGTCCTCAATTTTCTAGGAAGTCCACGTGCTAAATTGTAGCAATCACCTGGTTATGTTCCT
>PVKA01020827.1:18720-39783 GCA_004027165.1 Ctenomys sociabilis
CTGAAATCTGGTAAGATTTCAGAGCTCGGATCACAATCAGACTTGGTGATTTCCCTCTAGTTTCTTTTTCTTTTTCTTTTTTTCTTTTTTTTTTTTTTTTTTTGTCTTTTTGAGACAGGGTCTCACTATGCAGTTCAGGCTGGCCTTGAGCTCACTTTGTAGCTCAGGCTGGTCTTGAACTCACAACAATCCTCCTGCCTCAACCTCCCGAGTGCTGGGATTACAGGCATGCACCACCATGCCCGGCTTCCCTCTAGTTTCATGGTGTTTGAGACGGGCAAAGAAGAATGAAAGGCCTCCTAGGGCCCTGGGTTGTAGGCCTGGGGTAGGGTGTGGGTCAATCTGGGGCACTCTGGCTTATGCTGTCTACAGTTGCACCCACCTCCGAAGTCCTTTCAAATAATGATACTCATGGGGATTACTGAACCCACTGGCAGAGTGTTGAATTATATTACTTTTTTTTCAGTACCAAGGATTGAACTTGTGACCCAGCACTTCCCAGACAAGTGCTTATTCTACTGAGTTATCTCCCCTACACCTGAATTATATTACTTCTGAGAAAAAGAACAGCCTAGTGTAGTGGCATGCACCTACCATTCCAGCAACCAGCCTGGGCTACAAAGTGAGTTCAAGGATGGCCTGAGCTGCATAGGGAAACTGTGTCTCAAAACACTGAAACAAAAAAGAAAGAAGAATGTCATTAGCATGGAGATTTCTAGTAAAGAAAAAAGAAAAGACAAAATGTCCTTTAATTCCATTAATTCTGTTCTTAAATCAATCCTGGTAACTCATCTTGGTTAACAATTTAGATATTTTTTAAAAAACTATGCTTGATGTATACTTACATATTTTAATCTTTGTCTTCTACTATGAGGTCATTGATAAACATTTCACAGTTGTCATTCAGAGACATGTTACCAGTGGGGTGCATTATAATTAAGTCATGCTCAAACAGTGACATTTCAGTGATACTGATCAACATATGAGATGGTGGTCTCATGAAAGCGTATTGATTATTGATGTAGAAGGCACTTGTAGTGTAAGTATGCCCTATGATGTTTTTGCATCATGAGGGACGAGATTTTTGTCATCTGTGTATCATGAGGTGTACTTACATAAATTAAGGCAGCTAGAAGGGGAAAGACACAAAGATAACTCCAATTCAGGTCGTTATCCAATTCATGAAGGGACTTTGGTGGCATTCTGAGGACACTGTAAGGGTGACAGCTATGGCTTGGTCATACACACAGCTGTCATGAAGTCCTGAATTTTACAGGTCTAAGTGTAATTTACTGTTATTTCTTATTGGTGTATAAGAAATCACCATAATATTATGAGTGATGTCAATACTATACAATAAAGATGAAAATTTACATGACAAGAATTAAAATACCTGGCACATAATGCCTGAAGAATTTTTAAATTTTCTCTTTTATAGACCCAGATAATTACTCTGTGAATTGGAATATTACAGAATCTAAGAAATTATGTTTCAGTGACTCAAAATCATGATTCTGTTTATGATCCAAACATTTTCTAAACCCAAAGAGGAGTAATTAATCTTTTTTGACATGTCAGATGCTTATAACATTTTTTAAAAACATTCTTCAGTGGAGAATGTGTTTGTTAATGAAGAATATGCAGTCCTGACTAGAATACAGTTTTCTGTTGCTTTTGACCGAGCTTGTCTGTGACTTCTCGGAGCTTCTGAGCGCTGCATCAAGAGCCATTAATGCAGACAGCACAGAGCAGGACATGTATCAGCCCGCGTGCACCGCAGATATGGGGCAGGGCTCCTGGGCCTTGCTACTATGATCCAGTTTCAGTTAAAGGTTAATTTTGGTTTTGTTGAAAGGGGAAAGTGCAAGCTGTTGTGTAGAATGAAAAATGCTCTAATGCGACTGTGTGCATATATAAATGTATTAATGAAATCAGATTTATTTTTCTACGGTTACTCTTTACAATAAGTAAGATTATACTAAAGCATAAAGTAGGTTCAGTTAAAAAAAATGCCTTTGTGTTGCCAAGAATTTACTAAAGGACTTAGGCTATCCTTTCTATTGTGGATTTTTGTGTTGAGCAGAATACCTTAGAATCCACTTTTTCCCAGGCGCTGTCACTGAGCAGTCCTTCCACTTTCTTTTGCTACTATTTCTTTCTAGACTTGAGCAGGGCAAGCCACAGAAGCCTTGATGCAGCACTGGGTCCCACTGCTTGTCCGTACCCCTCAGCAGCAATTCTTCCTCAGGGCTCTAACCCTGTTGTGTGAATTACTCAGGATAGTTAGATTTTGTGTAGAAACTTTGTTAGTATATTGTTGCCATTCCTAAAGGCTATGAATTCTTAATGCAAGCACTTCTGTGAGACTCTTGAGATTATCTGTAACATTTTGTGGTTCTGTATGTGTTGTGGGGATGTGTGTACAACTTTCAGCTGTTTCTCAAGAGGCCTGGGGATATCAAGAATAAGGAGACAGAGCTGATTTACCAAGAATAAGAAAACGGAGCTGATTCTGAGATTTTCACCAATACTATCATATCTTTTTTAAAAACAAAGCTTTAAACTTTGAACAGCAGCACAAGACATATGCCAGATGCATTTTGGCACATGCAAGATTTTTTGGTATTTATCCTGTGATGTCATTAGCTATAGCTGCCAGCTCTGAACGGTAAAAGCAAAGTCACTGGGATCCTTTTACCTTGAGGTAATACAGGTCCTGTGTGCGAGCGAAGCAGAGGTGTGTCGCCTGCAGGTAACAAACCCCAACTTCTGTCAGCACCTATAAGAACTATGTGATCCCATAACCCTAAAAGCTATATCTAGGTTTTGAAGTATTCAGTGATTACCTTCTTTCCTTTAAATATTTGTGCAACATGGACAGATTAAACACATTTGAGCAAATACTCGGTGCAGTTGCTCTAAAAAAAAACTGACTTACTGTCTTTTTGATAATATTCAAGTGGAATACTACAGAAGACAGTAGAAGTAGGCAAGAAGTTGGACCAAAATTACACATAAGTAGAAATAATTCATTTATTCATTCCAGAATGAGATTTTCCTTTATATACTCTTTTTCTGCTAAAATGATCCAAAGGAATGATTCATGAAAAATGAGTCTATCTCTGGTGGTATAACAAGTTAATAATAGACATATCATTGGGGTTTTTTTTCAATGTATTTGTCTTTATTATTGTGGAAGCAAATTGTGATTTAGCTTATTTTTTATCTACTTAGTATTTTTGTAGATGGTTTCCTTTTCCAAGACTAAATTTGGCTTAAAGAAGTACTTTTATTGGTATGGTAATATGTTTTAAGGAAACTACAAATTAAATATTAACTTATTATCCAGGCACTCTAGTGGATTAGTGATAAGCATGGCTGTAGCTTGAAAATTGAAGCATATTTTTCCTGGAGATTCTAGGACCTACTGTTTCTAGAATCTCCATGATTAAACAGTTTCATATAATTTAAATTTAGCAAACAAAGAACTTAGGCATGGCATTTTAATAAGGGGTTTGTCTTGTATTAGAAGCACATACTTGAATAAATACAGTTCTTTCAAAGGGCACATTGAGGACACTTTTATAGCTTAAATGTATCTGTTCTTCAACCTTATACTGTACTCTCTTTAGTGTTCTGTAAGTCAAGAAGTAGAAACTTATATTCTTAGTACATTTATCCCTTTTTGAACCATTTCCTCATCTGGGTAGCTTTCCCCTGGTTTTTAAATTTAGCATTCCATGAACCCAAATGATTTATATCAATACAGCATTTTATTTATTAATGATAATTGAAAAGGAAAAGTTGGGCTGCAGACATAGCTCAGTGGCACAGCACCTGCCTGTCGAACGTGAGGTCCTGAGTTCAATTCTTGATACCAATACATACATACATACATACATACAGTATAATGGATAAACAAAGAGAAATAAGACATATGCTATAAATTAGCAGAAAGAATGAACATTAAATAGTTGATGGAGAGTTCCTTGTATTTAATATACTATTGTATGAATATTTTCCTTGATTCTTCTAGGAAGACTTCCTAAAACATCTGGCATCACAAATTTTTTTTATATTTGGAGATATATGGTATGGATAATAGTTGAGTTCTAGTGGTTTTGGTTTGTGAAGACTTCTGTGTTATCAAAAAAAAAAAAAAAAAAAGACATACAGTCCAAGCATAGAATAGCTTAATAAGTTCATATTGGGAAATACATGACACGTAAAGAATTCTTGTCCTCTGAGGGGACAGTGATGATTATGCCATAAGAAAGCAAGGTTCCTTTTTCAGAAGCATAGATGTGCTTGTCTTGGTTTATATTAGTGCCTAGACACAGAAATGGGTAAATCCAAATTTTTAAGGATTCAAGATGAAAATTTAACAACTATGTAAACTCACTTAAATATAGCGATTTTTAAAAATAGTGTCTGCTAAGATTTACCTCTGTCTACACTCATCAGCCTCGATACACACGCAGCACACGTGCACACACTCATCCTCTATTATTCACTGCAGTTTTATAGATTTTTGAAAGGCATCACGTTTTGACTCAGATGATTCAAGCCGTATTAAGCTGTCACTCGGGGGTTTTGGTCTTTCCCTGTACTACTGCTCACATGAGGAACCTGTAGTAATATGCCTTCCAGACCGCTCACAGGTGTCTCCCATATACAGCCATGTAACCAGTCTTACTTATGTGTCCTTTTGCTCTTTGACAATATCGGCGTATGAGAGAAGTCTTCTTAACCACAGACTGTTTGATCCACTACACCATTTTCTCCCAAGACATGATGATAACGTAGGGTTTGAAAATGAAACTTTTATTCTGATAAGAAGATTGTTTTCATATATATACAAACAAGCTGCAAAGTGCTACCTTTGTAAATCATCCTGTCCATGGAGATTTCTGCCATATACATAAAACTCCATGAGTAAGCAGTCTTCGGAATTGTGAAATAACATCATGGTTATATGTGGGTCTGGAGTATCCTGCTTCCCAAATTTAAATTTACCCCACATAGCTTTATATTAAGCTCCTAGTACATTTACATGTAGGAAAAAGTTGTGACTGAATAAGTTACAGCGTAGATATACCACATCGATGGATGGAACTACTGAAAAGAAAAAAAAATACTTTTTCTCCCATTCTAGATATCTGATTTCTCAGATTCCTGTCTTGAAATAGAAGCTGTTATTTGTCCATTCATAAAATCTTTCTTCCAAAGTAAATAACATAAAAGTATATGATAGATGGTGGCACACACTTTAATAGAATTCATGAAATAATTTATTCATTTATAATAGATTTGAGTTTTTAAGCTGTTGTTTTAAGTCTGATAGATTTCTTTCTAGTAACTTGAATGCAATTTTCTCCAGCATCAGAGCTGATGCTTTTGCTTATTAGTGGTGACAGTGGCTTCCTTTGCTTTGTAAGGGAAACCTGTGAATGGGCTGTACTTGCATGATGAGTTCTAAGTGTTCGAATTTAACAGACAAAACTTGTATGATTCTCACATGCAGGATCTTGGCTGATGGTGCCCCTTGGTGAAAGCCAGACCTGTCCCCCGCTGGAAACTTCATGCACATGCTAATTCATGCTTCCCTGCCTGGTATGGCAGATCAGAGCTCTACTCACATTTAAAAGCAAGGGAATAACAGGCATAGCCAGCTTAAGTCATTGGGCCAGGGTCAAGTGACAAGGCTGAGAGGTGAGCTCCAAATCAGAAACTTTATTTTCCTCCCCAGACTTCTGACAAGAGACCTTTTTATTTAAAAGGCGATAGTTAACATTGTTTTTGAGCTTTATGACCAACCTCTTTGCCAATGCCACCCCAAGGCCAGGTGGACCTCTATGCTGCAGGTGAGTTTTGAGGACTTTGTTGTTTGTCCAGGATGGGCTGCTGAGGGACCTCTGATCATGTGGTCCTGCCCTTCCTGGGCTGGAATGCCGACCTCCCACCTTGGCTGGTGTGCTGGCATTGTGCAGAGGTGAAGTAGTTTCTATGTGTGTAGATGTAGGCAGTCTTAGCAGTTGCAATTTTTATAATAATTATCCAGGCTCTGTAATTGTGTTCTTAAATGGTGGTGAAAGCAGTATTCATGTCTAAATGAAGAGCACCATGAAATGGAACCAAGGGAGTGTAACTAGGGTGTGGTTCCTTATTTACATTGCATGGTTTTGTCTCCAGGGACTGTTTTCTAACATACAAAGATATTTTTGAGACACATAAGCCAGTAAGAAGAGTGACATTAGGCCCTCTGATATGACTTGAATTCAGGGAGTGTTGATTCAGTAGCAGCCATGGTCTTCTCGCATGGGACTTTTGATGCAGGAGCATTATACGTGGACCTTAAAAGTATAAATAATTTTTTACTGTATAAAGGCAAAACTCCCAGTGGCACATACCTATACTCACAGCAGTCCAAGAGGTCAAGGCAGGAGGATTGCAAGTTGGAAAGCAGCATGGGTAACTTAGAGACTTGGCAGAAATAAAAATTAAACATGTTGGGCTGGGGATATAGCTTATGGGCACAGTATCAGTCTGGCCAACACAAGGTCTGAAGATGGATTTCTGGTACCAAAAAGAAAAAAAAAAAAAACCTCCAAAAAACTTAAATACTTACAAATTGAAATTCTAATTTTTGTTTCCATTCCTCTTTGCCTATCTATAGTTTCTGAAGTTAAAGTAGTTTAATTTTGTACAGATTGTCCTTCTGTAACCACTTATGTTTATCACATCTCACATACACCTAGAATGCCAGCATTTGGGAAGGCTGAGGCAAGAGAATCACTAGTTCAGTTCACACCTAGATGACTGATTTAGTGTGACCTTGTCTTCAAATTTAAAAAAGCGATGAGCTATAGTCCCGTGGTAGAAAGTCCTTGGGTTTAATACTCAGTACCAGTACCCTAATTACATTGTATACTTAGAAAAAATGAAATATGTATATATGCATACACTTATGTTTTGTTGATATATGTGAACAATCTCTTAGATAAGTTTTATAATGATTTTAATAAAGTAGGTTCAGCATAATTTTTTGGATTTAGTTATAAATATTAAAATGAACTTGTGCTGATGAAAATATATCAGTGATTCAGAACATACCAAAATTTTAAAGTAGTACAATCAGGGTTTTTATTGTAAACCAGCTTAAAAAGCAGGATTTTTAAAATACATCAAAATACATTAAATTTTTAAAATACATCAAAACCATGGCTGCTTTGCCCACCATCGTAGAAGGCAGGCACCTACCAACCCCTCTCCCCACCATAGCCTGAGCTTGCCTGAGCTGTGTCCACCTCTCACCAGTATTGTAAACATTGCAGAGGCCTGCCCTACCCTCCCACTGTCATGGAAGCCTTGCTCACCTGCACCCCATTATGTACTATCACTGCTGAATCTAGAATAGTCAAAGCCTAAGAAATATCAGAACAAAGGAGAAAAAGGCAATCTCAGTGATACAGCCCACCCAGCACAAGTTCAGGAGACAAGGTCATAGAAGAACTTGGAACTCACACACCTGAAATTTCTAAAATGATAGCAGATGCAATAAAGAAACAACTCCATTAGGGCTACAGAAGAAATTAGATCAGAAATAATCTTCCAGGTAGTAAAAGAAATGACAACAATCATGAAAGAATTTCTGAGCACATCAAAAGAAGACATAGATTTAAAAAAAAAAAATAGAAGGGAATAGAAAAATGACGGAAACACTGAAATAACATTATAGGAAAGGACTAGAATGTAGAAACCAGATTCAAACAGACATCTAGAAAGTTAAAAATTCCACTGAAAGGTAGCAAAACCACTTGAACAAAACTGAAGATAGAATTTCAGATCTTGAAGATAGCCTTCCAGCTAATGACTGTGAAAAGAAAGAGCTCTTAAACATAACAAGGAACCAGGAAGCAACAATGCAACAGCTGCAAGATGATGCAAAGAAAAGCAATTATTAAGACACATAGGTATCAATGAAATGGTAGGAGTCAACACAAATGACATAAAAAGAATATTTGCAGAAGTAGTAGTAGGAACTTTCCCGAGCATGGGAAAAGAATCTGACACACAATTAAGTAAAATCCAAATAAATCTACACCCAGACACATAACAATCAAGATCACATAAATTCTACAAAAGAACAGAATTTTAAAACCTGTTAAGAGAAAAGAAACAGGTCATCTATAATGGAAAGGTGATCCGTGGCTACTGGGTCACATTTAACAGTCAAAATATCCTTAGTGCTGTTTCTAGTCAGCTGCTTGCCCATCAGGAGATTTATCCTGTATGGCTCTATGTCCAGAGTTCAGTGGCAACTATTCATGATTATAGTGGGGATATTTGAAAAAAGCTTCCTACTCTGAACTTAGTCATAAATTAACTGAGAGACTTGTAGAGTTTTGATAAATAAAAATTGACAAATGAAAAGAAGCATACTGGCAGAATGGATAAAGAAACAAAATCCAACAATGTGCTGCATACAAGAAATATATTTAACTCAAAAAGAAATTATTAGGCTGAAAGTTAAAGGGCAGAAAACAATACTACATGCCATAAGAACCCAGGAAAAAAAAAGGTAGCTACTTTGGTTGCTGACAATGTAAACTTCAAACCAGGTGTGATTAAAAGAGATGAAGAAGGTCACTACATACTTGTTAGGGGAAAGCTGCAAGAGGAAGAGATAAAAATCATAAATACATATGTACCTAATGTAAGAGCACCCAATTATAGAAGACAAATTTTAACTGACATGAAAAATCAATGACTGATAACACACTTACACTGGGGGACTTCAACATCCCACTGCTGCAGAAAGCTAGATCAACTAGGCAAAAAAAAAAAAAAAAAAAAAAAAAATCAGCAAAGAGATAACAGAACTAAACCAAATGGGTTTAGTAGACCTTAACAGTATTCCCTAACAGTATCAAAATGCATATTCTTCTCAGCTGCACACAAGACATTCTCCAAAATAGACCATTTACTAGCACATAAAGGCTGCTAAAATAAATGTATTGCAATTGCAAGTATCCCATGCATATTATCTGCCATAGTGTAATGAAACTGGAAATTATTGATAAAAGAAAA
Source organism: Ctenomys sociabilis (assembly GCA_004027165.1). Classification (NCBI taxonomy): domain Eukaryota; kingdom Metazoa; phylum Chordata; class Mammalia; order Rodentia; family Ctenomyidae; genus Ctenomys; species Ctenomys sociabilis. The sequence continues at coordinate 27,811 of PVKA01020827.1, forward strand.
AGCAAAAATTCCATGAAGACATAGGAACTAAACAACACACCTCTGAAAGATCACCACATCACAGATGAAATTAAAGAAGAAAGTAAACAATATTTACAATCAAACGAAATATGCAGATACAACTTACTGGAATATGTAAGCTGCAATGAAAGCTGTCTTAAGAGGAAAATTAACAGTGGTGAATTCTCACATCAGGAAAACAGAACAAGCTAAAATAAGCAAGCTCATGCTGCACCTCAACTCCTAGAAAAAGAACAAGTCAAGCTCAAAGCCCAAAGTAGGCAGGGAAGTATAAAGATCAGAGCAGAAATTAATATAATGGAGACACAGAATTAATGGTTCAAAGAGTTGGTTCTCTGAAAGAATAAATAAAATTGCCAAATCTCTAGTCCATTTTATCACAAAAAGGAAAAAAATTCAAATTCATACAATAAGGAATGAAAATGGTGAAATCACTATGAACCCTATAGAAATTCAGATAATCAATACCTACTTTCAAAATCTTTACTCTCACAGGATGGAAAACACAGAATAAATGGACAGATTCCTAGATATATATGAATTGCCAAAGTGGAATCAAGAAGGTATAAAAACTTTGAATAACCCAATATTGGTCAATGAAATTGAAAATGTAATTTTAAAACAAAAATCTACCAACATAGAAAAACACAGGTCCTGATGGAATCACAGCTGAAATCTAAAAGACATTTAGAGAAGATTTAATGCCACCTCTTCTCAAGTTCTTCAGTGAAATTAAAAGGGAAGTAATTATCTCAAATTCATTCCAGAGTATCACTGTGAATCCAAACTACTGAAGGACCCAACCAAAAAGGAGAACTCTAGGCCAATCTCCCTACTGAACATAGATGCAAAAATCCTCAATAAAATACTAGCAAACAGAATGCAGCAAATCATCAAGAATATTATATATCACAACCAAGTGGAATTCATTCCAGAAATACAGGGTTGGTTCAAAATATGCAAATCCATAAATGTAATGCACCCCATCAACAGAGCTGAAGAAAAAAACCACATGATCATCTTAATACGTGTAGAAAAATCTTTTGACAAAGTCCAACACTCATTAATGATTAAAAGAAAACTGCAGAAAATTAAAATAGTCTTTGTCTCAACCTGATAAAAGCAATCACAAACCAACAACCAACATCATACTAAATGGACAAAAACTAAAAGCTATCACTTTAAAATCAGGAACAAGTTAAGAATGGCCACTTTTGCCACTCTTATTCAGTATAGTTGTAGAAACAGCCAGATCAATCAGACAAGAAAGAGAAATGAAAGTTATAATCGTTGGAAAGGATGAAGTGAAGGTATTACTTGCAGATGACATAACACTCTGCATAGAAGACCCTCCAAAACTCCACTAAGTGACTTGTAGATTTAATATAAAAATTCAGTAGCAGGGCAGAATGCAAAGTCAATACTCAAAAATCAGTAATAGCATAACTGTACACAAGCAACAAGCACACCAAGAGAAATCAGGGAAAGCATGCCTTTTGCAATGACATTCAGGAAAAAGTACAGTACTTTAAAAAAACATCAAAGTAGATATCACAAAATGGACAGGTACTTCTTATTGGTAAATGGGAAGAACCAACAGTATAAAAATGGCTCTGAAATCTCAATTAAAATACCATTTGCATACCTCACAGGACTAGAGAAAACATTGCTAAATTTATTTGGAATCAGAGGAGATCTAGAATAGCAAAAAGAATCCTGGGCAATAAAGGAAAGGCAAGAAGCATCATAATTTGTGAGTTGAAATTATACTACAAAGCTATATTGATAAAAGTCAGGATGGTACTAGCAAAATAAAAGAAAAAAATCTGAGGATCAGTGGAACAGAGTAAAAGATGCAGACACAACTACAAACACTCAGCAACCTTATTTTTGACAAAGAGGCCAAACATGTACACTAGAAGAAAGTCGCTTTGATAAATGGTGCTTAAAAAAACTGGCTTTCTCCATGTCAAAGACTACAACTAGACCCACATCAATCACCATGCACAAAACTACCATCAGAAGGGTAAAGATTTAAATACTAAAATTGAAACCCTAAGTCTTCTGGAGGAAGAAGTAGATAGAAAACTTTAAGACATAGTAGTAAATAGAGAGTTCATGAATAAAAGCCAAACTGAACAGGAAATACTTCAAAGAATCAACACTTGGGAGCGCATCTTTTTAAGAAAATGTATGCATGTAAAAAGAAATACCCAATAGAATAAAAAGAAAATCCATGAATTGGGAAAAAATATAGCCTACTATCCCTCAGACCAAGGTATTCTATCTAGAACATATAAAACATTTTTTTTTTAAATTAGGCTACCAGAATTTGAACACCCAGTCTAAAAATGGTGATCTGAGATGAATATACACATCACAAGTCAAGAAACACAAACGGCAAAATTAATTTATTGAAAAACATTTAACTTCATTGGTCATTCCAGTGATGTGAATTTAAACAATGCTGAGATTCTGTCTTACCTCAAAAAGAAGTCAACCAATAACAAATGCTGAAGGGGTTTTTGGGAGGAAAAGAAAGTTTTTTCCACTATTGGTGGGAGGATAGAGTCGTACAACCACTGTGGAAATGCCTCAAAAAGGTAGCATTAGAAGTCTCATTCAACCCAGGTATTCTCCTGATTATTTTCCCAAATGCACTGAAAACACACCACGATGATATACATGTGCCCATAATTTGTCATACATAAATATTACAAACAACCCAAATGCCCATCAACTGAGGAATGAATAAAAAAGATGTGATATTTTATACAATGAAGTATTGCTCAGTTGGAAAAATAGAAACTTGAGGCTTTTACAGATAAATGGCTGCAACTAGAGGCGATACTGGTAAGAGATAAATCAGGCTCATGTGTGCAAACATTGTATTGTCTCTGTAGTGTATGAACCTAAAAACATGAATAAAATTTGAAAGGTACAAAGCTACTGTGAAAAGGAAAGAGTTCGTTCAATGGGAGGGAAAAATTGGGATGAGGAGATGGACACAATAAAGAAGGGAAAAAGATATATTTATGTATACATCCAGGATAGCTTGGATAATTGTACTGCTGATTTCTGCTTGTCTATGGAAAGGAGCAGTTAATGCTTAATTTTTTTCTTCTTTTTAATTCTTATAACTTTTTAAACCAACTTTGCATGTGTACTATACAATTAATCTGAAGATAACATGTAATACAACAACCATTTTCTGATTCCTATTTCGTTTAGTGAAACTGTAGTTTCTAATGTTTTATTTCTTTGTTACCATTTGTGTTCTCTGTAAAAATTAAAGTATATCCAGATAGATTATACTTTAAAAGCATTTTGAGATTGCACTTACTCATCTATGCAGAAAAATAAGATTCGTTGCATTTTATAAAAATTTATTCATTGCCCTAAAATACTATTTCACATTTCTGTTCTCTGTAATCTGTGAAGTTTTAAGGAGATTTTTAAATGTTAAGATCACTTTGTCATCTCAGGCTGTTCTCATTAATTTTTGTTCATTCATATTTTGCCTTGTATTCTGTGTTACTTTAGAAAATATGTTAGGTAACTTGTCAGCCACATTATATTTAAGTCACATTGTATAAGAATTTCTACTTCTTAGGAATTTGTTTTGCCAGTTCATTATCCCAAGAGACATGGAAAAAGGTGCTGTTATGAAAGTCTATAGTTTAGTATCTGCCGAGTTTCCTTGTGGAGGGAGCCTGTTGCTATTCAATGTTAAACATGATTAATTTTTTTTCCTAGAGAGATTAACCTATTTCTTGAGTTCTCTTTATTTCAGTGACAAAGGAAGATGAAGGCAATTCAGGGGAAATTGCCTTGAAGTCAGAGGCCCAGACTCCTACAATTCTTACATTCCTGACATTCTTTTTTTAAATTTTTTTATTGAGAAACAAATATCAATGAGCTAGTTTCAAAGTTGATTAACAGGACAGTTACAATAATCAATGCATTGTACATTGTTATATTCTCAGTGGTTATCCATAGCACAAGAAGCAGACAGGATATCCTATCCAAACACTATTAGTGCAAATCTTTCTTCTCACTGAGTTAAATGAGAGTAACTGTATATCTATCCTAACTATTCTGTATATACAAATACAAAATGGTCCTTCCTTCGTATCCCCTTTTGTTGTTTAGTTCTATCAGAGATAGGTATTCCATTGGCATCTAAATACTATAGGTGCATGAATTCAGCAAAACAATCCAACACAGTCCAGCAGTCCACAATAATAGTGGGTTATCTACAGAAGTTGTTGACTTGAGCCCTTAACAGCTCAGTATATTAATATGGCTTTACTTTATATACCTTGTTTTTATACTTTTCGGCTGAATGGTTAAGACCGAGATAAAGTAAGACCTATATAACAAGAAATGTAACTTTTGTATCTGATAAGATCAGTCAGGTACCCTCAGGGTTTATCCTGTAACCCTGTACCGCACTTTGTAGATCCTTTGTCAGTGTCAGCCATGTGGATGAGTCACAGCCATTGCTTGACCAGTTTGCTCTCTGTGAGAGCCTGAGAGAAAGTTTTCTCTCCATGTGACTCTCCCCATGCACACTATAGATCATCGATTGCCTTCCTCTGTTGCTCCATAATCTCCTGATCATAAAATTTGGGGCACAGCTGAGTTTCATGATGTTACAGTACAGGTTCTCCTATGTCCCGAGTCTTTGCTGACCTTGAACGGCTAGGGCCAAAATGTTGGCTAACCTTGCAGCCCTTCCTTTTCTGCAATTTTTCATTTGCAAACTTAGGTTGTTAGCCCTCAAGAAGAGAAGCTTATTATTACCCTGCAGTATATGCAATTCAGTTTACCCTATCTGTCTAAATATCAAACATTGTAGGCATAACATGGAACAAATATTTTCTATCAAGTATGGTAATTAATTTTAAGAATAAGAAAAAGTCTCTGGCTGAAGGTATGCACTGTTCTATCTTTGTTTAATGGCAAGCTGATGCCACCAGGGGAAAATCCTTACCATGATGTTGGGATGGCATCTTGTGTTTCCACTTGGACGACAATCCACAGTGTACCATCAGGCCAGTTGCTGCCCATGACTGAGTAAAATCTCAGATGCCAGACACCATTCTGGGTAGATGAACAATAGTATATAATGGCACAGTTGCATAGAGTGAGATTTATTACTTTCATTTAATACAGAAAAGAAAAAAAAAACAAATAGTCTGAATAACCTTAAAAATAAAGTATAACACCCTATAAATTTTACCCCTCAAATTGCATTTTCTCAAAATGATTTCCAAACACAAATTCAGACAAATACTTAAAAGTGTTTCATTGCTGGAAAGTTGGACACTTTTCTCAGGACTAAAATTGCAAAAATACATCCTCAGGAATAACAGATCTGATTTTTCTGTCTGCCGTTTCCCTCTAGCAACTCAGGAAGTTGAATAACTTATCTTCTGTCTAATTATTTGAAGAGCATGGTTTTTAATTCCTTGATTCTCTTTATTTTTAAAAATTTCATTTATTTGATACAGAATCTGATTACATAGTTCAAACTTGTGTGATCTTCCTGTCCCATCCCCCTGCACTGGGATTACAAGCCTGTGCCACCATGCTCAGTTTTAGGGCTGGCTAGGTATGTATTGGTTCTGGGGCCAGCATGGTATATAGAACCTAGGATCAAACTTGGGTCCTTGTGGTTAGCAGGCAGGCACTTAGACCACCAAATTCTCTCCCTAGCCCCTCCTTGATGTGTTTTTTCATTCACTTATCTATTTACCCTTTAAGAATCAAGTTCAGGATAGTGAAGAAACCCCTTTTATGAGATTAGCTTAGGCTAGGATTGAGAAGAGAGCGAAATCTGAATTCTGAGAAGGCCCCCATGACCCAACCCTGTCACCTACAACTAATAATGTCACCTTGTACATGGGCATGTATCATCCTTTTTATGGCTGAGGGGGTCAAGACTCAGAGCTTGCCACTGTACATCTATTTAAGCATTGGCAGAGTTCCTGTCCATTGGCCCAGGAAGACTCTGGGACACAAAGAGAGTGAGAGTGCCCCCTGGCCTTGCCTCAAGGTGCTCATGGCCAAGCCAAGCTTGTGGGTGTTAGGCTGTGGGACTAGGAGTCTGGGTAATGCTCTTCTACTTGCTACAGAAGTAGTGGTTAGGACCTCCACTGAAAGGTGAAATAGTAGGTGTTTCTCACCAGCAAGAAAGGAGGACAGATTGCCTATTGGAAAAGAGGCATGCTGCCTGAAGCCTCCACAGACTGAGCAGGCAATTCCAAGTTTGAGCCCAGCCTGGCCAGTTGGCAAGTTAGCGAGATGCTATCTCAACAGTTTTAAAAAGTGAATGAATAAATGATGGAAAGGCTCTGGTTCAAACACTGATGGTACTGAAACACACACACACACACGCACATGCACACGCACATGCACACCCAAATGCACACCCAAAACAGAATATTGTATTGAGTATGTTACTAAAAATAATTGTTGACTAAAAAATGTGAAACTAAAGCACAAGACACACAAGACACTAGTTTTCTCTTTAGTGAATTTTACTTAGCACCACTGTTGCTGTGGTTCACTTGATAAAGGCCAGCAGTGGTCTCTTGCTCTCTTGGGACCTCCACCATTGACCCAGGACAATGGCAGGGGATCCATTAAAAGCTTATTGAACAAATGAGTGAATAAAAGAGCAATCAAATGGGCTGACAGTAACAAACTCTGAGTCCAGATTTCCTCAGATGCACAGAAGTATGCAATATAGTGTATTCTTCTCAAGAAAAGATAAAAGGAACAAAACACATAGGACAATGGAAGCATAGAAGCATAATTTGTGCCAAGGTTGAGGCTATTAATTTACCTCAGTAAACATTTACTGAAGTAATAAAACTTGTTTCATGCCCTGGAGCTCACAGCCATTCAAGACTTCTGAGACAGCTGCCCACCGCAGAGGACATTGCCCACCAAGCTTGTGCATGTGGTGTGTACTGAAGATGAGGACCCTGCGACCCTTCACAAAGGAAGGCAGTACACATTTGCATTTGTGTTTTATGTTTTCCATATTTTGTGAGTTGGAAGACTGTTCCAGTCATCTGAGAAAATGTGGCCTGAGCTAGAGCATAATTTGAAAATTAATTCAGAAATTAAAAATAAAAGCTTTTTAGAGATACATTTAGACCGAAGAGCTTTTTTCTACTAATATATTAGTGCCAGTTAGTGGAAAAATTAAGTAAAATGTATAAAGTGGCATTTTTTATCCAAATACAATTAGAAAAATCTTATTCATTAGTTTCAACCCTAATACATGAAATTTCTCAGTTATTCCTGTCTTCAGCAGCAGAAGATCACTAATACAGGTGATTTCAAAAGAATCAGCATGCAAGAAACTAACCATGGACCCAAACTGACCTTCATCCATGCCTTGCACTTGTTTTCCTGGGCAACGGCAATTGAATCATCCTCAGCCTCAACATTCTTGTACATAAAATGGGAATACTGTTTGATTCTTGGCTAAAGACTTAGTGAATAATGGACATAAAACAGCACAACAGTAACATTCTAAGCAATAACTAAATATTTCTTTTTATTTATAATGCGCTTGTCTTTCAGGAAGAAAAAGTATATAGTAATCTAGAACTGTTTGGTTTATTTTAGCACTTATATAATAGGACCCTTGTTAGCATATTTCCTCAATTTTATGTTTGTCTGTCTTTTCTTCTTCCTCCAAATGTTTTTGTCCCTTGGCTTCATACCATTGCCTTGGGAGCACTATACTGTAGTCTTCTTTGGTACCAACAATATAGAGCATAAACTTTTTTTATACCTTTCTGGGGACTCCAAGAAATTTAGCAAATAATGAAAAATTGTCTAATGGGAGAAAGATGTCATGAAATTAACTAGCATATCACACATTAACATCAACAACAGAAAATCACATGAGTTATAAACACTGAAGAAAGTGGTCATTATGAACTCTTTTCTTCTCTTAAGCAATGAGCAGAGCCTTTGTGGAAGGGAGAAGATTCACATTGAACAGATTTGTTTAGCTCTCGGATGACACAGCATCATTGTAGGCACTTGCAGTCCGTTTTTGTAGGGTTCTCTGAAGATTAGGCATAATGATATGTCTTCCATTCTCTTACATTCAATTTTATTTTTTAAGGCCTGTTTTCTAGCTGACCTCGTGAGGTCTTTCACCAAGCAAAATAACAAGCTGTCCCTGGAAAGGTAGTTCAGCTTAGACTCAGATTATAGTACAAGAGAAACATAATAAAGCCAGAAAAAGAAATCAAGACACCCAAATATAAAGATCATTGACCAGGAGGGACTCTTGTGAGACAGAACATTTGAAATACTAGAAATTTGAAAACTTATTCTGAGCAGTGTATAATAATATTTTCAATAACAAGAGATGACACATTCTATGTGTTGCTCAGCTTTCCTAAGACAAAATGATGCCTGGCAAAGAGAACTTGGAGGAAATTGCTTATTTAGTTCATGGTTTCAGAGGTTTCTTGCCATAAATGGGCCGGTTGCATTGCTGTATTTTTCAGGTGGGACTGGACATCACGGTGGGAGGGCATGGTAAAGAAGAGGTGCTCCCCTTGTGGTGCCCAGGAAGCAAAAATGGGGTAGAAGCGGCTGGACACTGGCACAGTGCCCGAGATCATGACTCCATGACCCCAAACACTCCCAGGAGTGTGCTTTACTAATCCCCAGGGCATCTCCAAGCTAGTCAACTGGCAGTCAAAATTAACCATCACAAGGAGCATGAAGGTGGTGGAATAGTAAGCTCTAGGGAACGAGCCACTGTGCAGGTGCTGCAATGTAGCAAGGTGAGGAAGACAAGGAGGGAAGTAGATTCCCAGGACTCAGGAAGTATGAATTTAAGCACACAGAAAGATTGAAGAGAGATGCTTTAACAAAAGAGGGGAAGCCTGGCCTGGTAGCATATGCCTGTAATCCCAGCAATTGGGAGGCTCAAGCAGGAGGATGGATGCAAGTTTGAAACCAGCCAGGCCACAAAGTAAGCTTACTGCATTAGACCCTATCTCAAACACACCATCCACACACATGCATACAAAGAGGGAGTTGGTGGCACCTTCTCCCTTTGATTGTCTAACTGCATGAGAAGAGAGGTTTAATTGTGTGAAGACACAGTGACTGCTGACAACCCCAGAAGTTTCCACAGAGGGATACAATGGTGGTGGGGAACAGCAGACATGAAGGACCACACCATCTGGCAATGAGTGTGGAGGACTCTATTGTCCCACAGGACAAAGCAATGGGCCGGGAGCCAACTTGGAGAGGGGCTGATTGAATCAGAACTCAGCCTGGCTGCTGGCTCCATGTAGCAGCTCCCAGAAGGCCTCAGCTCCAAAGAAGGTGCACTGAGGACTGTGGGCCAAAGGAGTCCAGTCTCAGCCAGAAGGTATAGGCTTGCTAAGATTATTCACTTCCTGCATAAAGATACTGTTGCCTTGCTGGGATAAATCAGCACATGAATTAGGACTGTCTCTACAGTTCTCTACCAGTAATAGCAGAAACATAGCTGGAAGACTTTTTTTTTTTTTTCTTTGTTTCTCTTTGTTTGTTTGTTTTCTGTTGTGGTGGAGGTATCTTTTTCCCTCCTTCGCAATTTGATCTTTCTATATGAATATAAACATGATTTCTAGCTTCTTTGTGGTTGTGGTTCTTTTCTGTTCTTATCTCTCTTTTCTCTTTGCCTCTTGCCTTCTTCACCAGCTACCCAAGGTTAGCATGATCCCCCTTTATTCTCCAGCCTTACTACCGATAACTACCTCCTTTTGCACTTCTCTACTTTCTCCCTAATCCATTTTGAATTTTAACCAATGAGGGCAAAATTGACATATGAAGGGCTTGTGTAGTGCATGTAATTTTCTGGTTTGTTTTAGAATTTGTTATCTAACTACAAATCTACTTCTAAGGTTAAAGGTAGCAAATTAGTGGTTAGCTCAGTTTGTTAATTTCAAAGCTATACTTCTCTATACAAAAGTGATATAATTATCATAAAAAACTGTTTCTCCAGGTATTCCAAGACTAAGATTGACTAAGGGTCCTACACAATACTGTGGCACAGTGCCAAGTAACCAAGGGCTGGTCCAAACAGGCAGCAACTTCTCATCCTTAACAAATTAAAGATGTAGGATCTTAAAACAGATGCAGAACCCAAAAATCAGCCATAACTAGAAGATACCTCAGAGAAGTGGTTATTTCCTAAAAGTTATAAATATTAGCAGTAAAGCAACCCACTATGTATAACTTATAGGCATCATCCCAGGAATTAAACTGAAAAAAAGAAAAAAATGAGAACACACTTAAACAAGATATAGACCCAGACATCCAGTTAACCAGAGGCAAACCCAGGGAGCAGAGAGGTGGGATGATCTGAGTGCCACCCACCTTGCCTTTCTGAAGTAGTAACACAAAAGCAATTGGATGAGGCTCCAAAAAAAAATAATAAAATCAAGAATAATTTCTTTGGTAACTGCAAAGATGGTGTCCACAATGAAAATCATTCTTAGTGATAGTAGAGCCAATAAAGACAGAGAGAGAGAGAGAGAGAAGTACTTAAGAAAATTGTGGAAGCCATGAATGCTCAGTATAAGAAAGAAATGGAATCCATACAGGAGAATTAAGCAGATACCCAGAATTAAAAATTCCATTGCATACATCAGCAACAGATTGAGCCAGTGTAAGGAAAGCATCTAAGATTTAGAAGACAGGCTTGCAATTAGGAATCATGAAAAGAGAGGTTTCTTAAAAATAGAAGGGGCCATGAGAAATCCATAATAGCAGCTGCTGTATGAGGCAAAAAAGACTAACTTAAGATTGGAGTCAATGAAAAAGCAGAAGATACCACAAATGCTATTTAAAAGAAAAAAAAAAAAAAAAAAAAAGCTGTTCACAGATACCAAAGCAGGAAACATCCTTCTAGAGAAAAAGAATTTGATATACACATAAGCATAACAAACTCCAATTAGCTGTGATGAAAAGTCCACAGCCAAGTCTGCCATTCTCAGAATTCCAGAAATTCAACACAAGAATAGAATCTTAAAAGCTGTTATGGAAGAGAACCAAATCACCTATAAAGGAAAGACCATCAGACTCATAGGCAACTTCTTAGCACAAATCCTCAAGTCAATGAGAAGTTGGAGGGAAGTATTTCAAGTTCTAAGGGAAAAGACCCTTCAACTCAAATGGATGTATCATGCAAAACTAATGGAAAAATAAGAAACTTTAGTGAAAAAGAACATCTGAGGAAATTTGTGGCCACCAGATCAGCACACAAAAATATTTTGAAAGACTTTCTAGAAAGAGATATCAGGAACTACCCATTCCATGAACACCAACAGAAAGAATCCACCACGCAAGGCAAATAGAGAGGAAAGGGGGGAGAACCAACAACAAGAAAATAACATGACAACAATACGTTGATGCGCATCAGTTATAACCATCAATGTTACTGATCTCAGCTCACCTATCAAAAGCCGCATATTAGTAGAATGGATCAAGAATCAAGGTCCAGTGATATGCTTCATAAAAACATCTAATTTAAATTGAAATTCACAGACTAAAAGAATAGAAAACAATTCTCCATTCACCAGAAACCCAGAAAAAAATAGGAGTATTTATTCTATTTTCAGATAAAGTAAATTTTAAGTCAACACTGATTAAGAGATAAAGAAAGTTTCTACATCCTTGTAGAGGAAACAATCTAAGAAGAAGAGATAACAGTCATAAGTGTAAGCCGGGCGTGGTGGCGCATGCCTATAATCCCAGCACTCGGGAGGCTGAGGCAGGAGGATTGTTGTGAGTTCGAGACCAGCCTGAGCTACAAAGTGAGCTTAAGGCCAGCCTGAACTGCATAGTGAGACCCTGTCTCAAAAAGACAAAAAAAAAAAAAAAAAAAAAAAAAAAAAAAAAAAAAAAAAAAAA
>PVKA01020828.1:0-39641 GCA_004027165.1 Ctenomys sociabilis
AAAAAAAACCTGTAAATATAATTTCATGTATGCACCTTGTACAATACCAAAACGTTATGAAAACAGTTTGCAATGTATTAATTCATTGACTCTGTATGGTTAAGGTGTCTTGAAACTGTCTGATTGACATTTGTATTTTAATAAAATAAAAATAAATGGAAAAAAATAAGTAATACATTGCATATTGTTGTCCTCATTGTATTTATTCTAGGACAAGATGTAGACATGATTTATTGTCTAAATAATTTACTATAAACTTTTCTGTAGCTGTATATCTGTCCTAACTATCTTGTATATACAAATATATTTTTTATTACAAAGTCCTTTTTTATAGTCCTTTATTTATATCCCACTTTTTTGTTTTGTTTTGTCAGAGATGGGTGTTCCACTGCAGTTAGAGAAGTTGTATTTGGAGAAGTCTTTAAAGGACCTTTATATACTTGAAGCCAGCCTAAAGATTGTAGGTACTCGAATTCAGCAAAATAACCCAATACAGACCAGTAGTCCATAATAGTAGTGGGTTATCTGCAGAACTGCCAAGTGTCAGAAGTTGTTGACTTTTGCCTTTTACAGCTCATTTATATAACTCATGGTTATACTTTTCTGCTGTCTTGTTAAGGTCAAATTAAACCAAGACCTATATAACTAAAAATTTAACTTCTATATCTGACAAGGTCAGTCAAATCCCCTCAGGATTTTCCCTGAAACCATTGAGATTTGTAGATCTTCTGTCAGTGTCTACCGTCTGGATGAGTCACGGCCATTGCTTGGCCAGTTTGCTCTCTGTGCAAGCCTGAGAGAGTGTTTTCTCTCTAGGTGACTCTCCTTAGGCACATTATACATCATTGGTCATTTTCCTATGTGGCCCCATAATCTCCTTGATCCGAAAATTTGGAATACCACTGAGTTATAGGATGTCACAGCACAGGTTCTCTTACATCCTTAGTCTTCACTTACCTTGAAGGGCTTGGACCAAAATATTGGATATCCTTGTAGCACCTCTAGTTCTATAATTTTTGGTCTTCAAACTTTAGTTCTTAAAGATCCAGAAAAGAAACAATAACATTATTACCCTGTAACAGAAACAGTTGAGCTTAACATCACTATCTGTCTGAATATCAAATGCTTTAGACATCACATGAAACTGCTATTTTCTAACAATCATGGGTATCCTAAAATTTAAATCCCTATCAAATGTGAAAAAAACAATTACACATTTTTATCCAGAAATTTAGAAATCAACCCATATACAACACTGTAGGAGGACAATCCTATGACATTTTTTTCCTTGTCTCTAGTTTTCCTTTATTACATTTTTTGCCAAACTTTAAATAGAATATAGCGATAATTGATATGACAGTAGGAGCAGTACACAACTAGAATACCAAAATGACAGGAATTTCAAGCATGGTTTTAGTATTATACATCTCTATGCTCAGTGTAGTTGTTTAATTCATGGATAGCAGCATATAGAGCCCGTCAGAATGAGAGTTTTTCTCATTAACTGTTATTTTAAAAAAAATGATGGGGCCAGCAAGACAGCTCAGCAGAATAAGTGCTTGCCTGGCAAGCACAAGCGCTTAAGTTCAATCCCTGATTCCAACTAAAATAAATAAATAGATAAATAAAAACAAAACAAAAATATGATGGAGATTCTAAGTACCATTGCCTTAATTATCTTGTTTATATAAATGTATGGTTTTGCCCCTACCATATTTCCTAGCTTATCTCTTTGCCCTCTCTCTATTGTTCAATTCTTAGGTTCTTGGTTTACATTTAACTGTGTTATACCTTTCCATTTTTATTTCTTCTTTTGAATTCTTATACTAGGGAGACAATATGATATTTATAAATGTGGTTCTGGTTTATTTCACTTCCGAATATATTTTCAAGCATCATCCACTTATTTATGCAGGCTTCAAATTTATTTTTCTTTATAGCTCAGTAATATCCCATTGTATAAAAATATCACATCTTTTTCATCCATTTCTAAAGTGACAGACATTTTGCTTGTTTCCAAAACTTAGCTATCAAAAATTGTGCTGCTATAAACATAAGCATAGAAATATCACCATGATATGATGTTTTCAGTTGTTTTGGGAAAATTCCCAGAAGGAGGATAGCTGGATTGGATGGGTTTTCCAGTCCCAAGTTTTCTGAGGAGTTGCCACACAGATTTCCATAATGGTTGCATCAGTCTACATTTCCATCAGCAGTGGAGAAGGGTTCCTTTTCCCCGATAGCCTCCCCAACATTTGTTGTTGGTTAATCCCTTTATGATAGCCATTCTTTCTGGAATGAGATGGTATCCCTGTGTTGTTTCAATTTGCATTTCATGAATGGCTAGTGATGTGGAGCATTTATTTTTCATGTATTTATTTTCACCTTGCACATCTTTCCCTGAGAAGTGTGTGTTCATCCTGGATGCCCATTTCTGGATTGGGTCTTTAAATTTTGGGGCCCTAATGTTTTTTAGTTCTTTATAAATTCTAGGCAGAAGATATTTGTCTGAGTGCTTATTAGTTAAGAATTTTTCCAAATTTGTGGGTTGTCTTTTCACTTTGTTGATAATTTGTTTTGATATGCAAAAACTTTTCAATAAAAGGAGGTCCCAGTTGTTAATTCTTTCAAGTATTTCAAATACTCTTTGATCTTTGTTCATGAACAGTTTGTCTACCCCTATGTCTTCAATATTTCCTCCTTCTTTCCCTTTCAGGAGATTTAGTGTTTCTGTTTTAATGTTTAGATCTTTAATGTATTTTAACTTTAGTGCATGGTGATAGACTTGAGTCAAGTTTTAGTTTTTGGCATGTAGAGAGCCAGTTTTTCCAGCACCATTTGTTAATGATGCTATGTTTCTTCCAGTAAGCATGTCTTTTTTTGAAGATAAGGTGGCTGAGTGTGTGTGTAGTTGCATCTGCATCTTCTAATCTATTTCATTGATCCTTAGGTCTTTTTTTTTTTGCCCATGCCATGCTGATTTTATCATAGTAGCTTTGTAGTATAATTTCCAGTCAGGAATTGTAGTGCCTCCTACTTGCCTTTGACCCAGGATTGCCTTTGCTATTCTGGGTTTTTCTTTATTCCAAATGAAGTTCTTAGGGAAATATTTCTCTAAGTCTGTGAGGTATGTTACTGGAATTCTGATAGGGATTGCATTAAGTCTGTGCAATAATTTTAGGGGTATGGCCATCTTCATAGTGTTGGCTCTTCCTATCCAGGAGCAAGTAATATCTTTCCATTTTCTGAAATCCTCTACAATATCTTTTTTTCACAGTACTGTGATTTTCACGGAATCGATCATTTACTTCTTTAGTTAGATTAATTCTTAAGTATTTCATTTTCTGTGATGCCATCGTAAAAGGCATGTTTTTTTTTTTTTTTTTTTTTTTTATTTTCCTCGCAGTGTGTTTGTCATCTGTATAAAGGAATGTTACTGACTTTTGGGTATTGAATTTGTATCCTGTTATGCTACTGAAATTGTGTATTAATTCTAGTAGCTTCTTGATCGATTTTTATGGGTATTTCAAGTAGAGTATTATGTCATCTGCAAATAAGGGTAGTTTAACTTCTTTACCTATTCTTATTTCTTTTATTTCTCTTTTCTAATGGCTCTAGCTAATGGCTCCAGAACTATATTGAATAGTAGGGGTGATAGAGGATATTTTGTCTTGTACTTGATCTGAGAGCAAAAGATTGCAATATTTCCCCATTTAGAATTATTTTGGCATTTGGGTTTTCACGGATGGCTTTTATCAGATTGAGGTAGAGGCCACTGATTCCAATATTCTGTCGGCCTTTATACATGCATGAGTGTTGGACTTTGTGAAAAGCCTTTTCTGCATCAATTGAAATGATCATTCAATTTTTAGATTTACCTCTACTTGTATAGTGTATTATGTTTATAGATTTGCATATGTTGAACCATCCTTGCATCCCTGGGATGAATCCTACCTGGTCATGGAGTATAATCTTTTTGATGATTTGCTGTATTCTATTTGCTAGGATTTTGTTGAGGACTTTTACATCTATGTTCATGAGGGACATTGGCTTGTAGTTCTCTTTTTTGTTGTGTCTTTCCCCGGTTTTGGTATCAGTGTAATACTTGCCTCCAGGAATGATTTTTGAGAATTGTTTCCTTTTCTTTCTTTCTTTATTTATTTATTTTTTTTTTTTTTTTTGGTCTTACCAGGGATTGAACTCAGGACATTCTACTTGTCAGGCAGGTGCTTACACTACTGAGCTATATACCAGCCCAATTGTTTCCTTTTCAATTTCATTGAAGAGTTTGAGGAGTTTTGGGATCATATCTTTGGTAAATTTCTTGTAGAGTTCAGCTGTGAGTCCATCAAGACCTGGACTTTTCTTTGTTGCTATGACTTTATTACATTTTGAATTCCATTGGCTGTTATTGTATTATTGAGAGTTCTTTTATCTTCTTGATTCATTTTGGTAATTTGTACTTTTCTAGGAATCTGTCCATTTTTTCTATGTCTTTGATCCTGTGAGAGTAAAAATTTTCCAATTAGCTATTGATGATCTTGTGAATTTTCATAGGATGTGTGATAATTTAACCTTTTTCATTCCTTATTGCTTGAATTTGAATTTTTTCATTCTTCTTTTTTGATGAGGTCAGCTAGAGAATTATCAATTTTATTAAATCTTTCAAAGAACCTTCTTTTTGATTCACTAATTCTTTGTATTGTTTTCTTTGTTTCAATTGCATTAATTTTTGCTGTAATCTTTTTTTTTTTTTTTTTTTTTTTTTTTTTTTTTTTTTTTTTTTTTTTTTTTTTTTTTTTTTTTTTTTTTTTTTTTTTTTTTTTTTTTTTTTTTTTTTTTTTTTTTTTTTTTTTTTTTTTTTTTTTTTTTTTTTTGTGGAACTGGGGATTGAACTGAGGCCTTTGTTCTTGCCAGAGAAGTGCTTATTCCACTAAACCATCTCCCTGGCCCTCCTGCGCTAATCTTTTCAATTTCCTCCCATTTTTGGGCTTTGGGTTTGATTTGCTCTTCCTTTTCTAGACATTTGAGGTGCAGATTTAGGGTATTTATTTTTTCCCATTCTGTTTTCCTAATGTGTGAGTTCATGGCTATAAATTGCCCCGCTTTCATTGCATCGCATAAATTATGATAAGTTTTGCTTGAATTTTCATTGAATTGTAGATATTGTTTGATTTCTTGTTAATTTCATCTGTGACCCATTGGTTACTTAAGAGGCTGTTGTTTAATTTCCATGTTTTATGGAGATTTTTGGTTTCCTTTGTCATTTATTTTCAGTTTTATTGCACTGTGGTCAGGTTATATGCATGAAATAATTTCTGTTTTCCTGCATGTACTTAAGCATGACCTGTGGACCAGTATGTGGTCTATTTTAGAAAATGACCTGTGTGCAGCTGAAAAAAATGTGCATTCAAATGCAGTTGGGTGGAACACTCTGCATATGTTCACTACGTCCCTTTGTTCTGAGTTCTGGTTCAGTTCTGCTACTTCTTTGCTAATTTTTTGTATGTTTGACTTATCTTTTGGGGATAAGGGGGCGTTAAGTCCTCCTGTTAAGAGAGTGGTATTGGATATTAGATATTTCATGTTGATTAAGATTTGTCTTATATAGTTGGCTGTTCCTGTGTTTGTGTATACATATTTATGAGTGTTAAATATTCCCCTTGAGTTTTTTCCCTAATCATTATGTAGTGGCCTTCTTTTTCTGTTTGGTCATTCTTGGTTTGAAGTTGAGAGTGTCTGAGAACAGGCTTACTACTTCTGCTTTTCTCTGAGATGCTGGGGCATATACTATGCCTTTTCACCCTTTGACGTTCAGAGTATAAATTTCTTTCAGGGTCAGGTGTGTTTCTTGTATACAGCAGATTGTTGGATTTTGCTTCCTAATCCCCTCTACCAGTCTATTTCTTTTAATTGATTGGTGTATTGAGTCCATTTACATTGATAGTTATAATTGAGATGTATTGACTCATGATTGACATGTTATTTAACTGATGTTGTATGCACCCTTTTCTCCTGTGTTTCATTGTTTGCTTTATTTGGTGAGTTCTTGCTGTTCTCGTTGATGGAGCTGTGGTCATTGTGGTCCCTCTCTAGAATATATTTTAGTAGTCTATGTAGGGATGGCTTTCTTATCATGAAATTCTTTAGTTGTCTTTTGTCATGGAAATATCTTACTTTTATATCAAACTTGAAAGAGAGTTTTGCAAGGTATGGTAGTCTGGGCTGGAATTTGTTTTCATAGATTATTTGAAGTACTCCGCTGCATGTTCTTCTTGATGTCATAGTCTGTGAAGAGAAGTCTTCAATTATTCTGATGAGCTTTCCTTTAGCTATGGTCTTTTTCTTTTCTTTAGTGACTTTTAGTATATTTTTCATGTGCTATTTCTGGGCTCTTGACTATTATATGTCTGGGTGTGTTTTTAATTGTGTTGATGTTCTTTGGAGTTTTGCATGGTTCAGTTACCAGAATGTCAGATTATTTCCCCATATTTGGCAAGTTTTCTGCTATTACTTTTATCCATATTCTTTTTATGTCATTTGTATTGATTCTTTCTTTCTCACTGATGCCTATTAGTCTTATGTTGTTCATCTTTGAATCAGCTTGCAGATATTGAATTATTTTTTCCTCCATTCTAGTTGTTTTTTTTCACTATCTGCAATGGTGCTTCAATGTCTGAAACTCTATCTTCACTTTCATTCAAAATGTTTAGCCAACTTGTGATTGGGTTTTGATTTCATGTATATCATTTTGAATTTGCTTCATGCATTCTATTTCTTTTCCATTTTTTATTCAAGGATTCCATAACTTTTCTCTTGTCCTCTAATTTTTTAGCAATATCTTCTTTAGAAGCACTTAGTAATTCTTTTATTATAGTTATCATATCTCTTTTTACTTCAGAGTTTATTTTTGATGTGATTTCTTCTCTATTTTTCTGAAGTTCTTTCTTTACTTTTAATTCTATTCTTTCAGAGATTTTAGGCGTGTGATTTCCAATTTCTTCTGTGCTGGTGTCTCTTGCATTTGTTTTAGGTGGGTTCAAGGCTTGAGACTACATTTTGCTCCTTCTCTTTATCATTTCATACAGCACAGTCTTCTGACCTTTGGTGTAGAGCTTTGGAGCAGTTATTACCTTAGCATGTAGTGATATTATTACCCAAGAGAGATTATGTGGTTAAGGCAGCTACAGTTTTTTTTTATTTAGAGAAGTATACTTAGCAACACTAATAATGGGCAGTGAGATTTTGCAGTTGACAAACTTTTGTATCTAATGGGTTTTCTTTTTAGACCCTAAGAACAAACATTATGACTGCATAGCTAAACAGATATTAGAGAGGGAATTTGTAATTAAATTAGTTCCCCTAAGTTCTGTCTGATCACCTCCCCTTTTGTACCTGTGGTTCAGGCAGACTAGTTCACCTGGGTTACCTGTTGCCCCCTTTCTCAATCAAGACAGAAAGAGGATTCTCTCATAGATCTGGGTTTAGCAAAGTGTTCCAGCTTAATGGGTCCACATCTACCAAGTTCAAACTCATCCAGGTAGGCCTGGCTGGGATCTGGGTGCTGTGCCCTGCTCCTTTCTGATGCACCCCATGGAAGTGGGCCTACGATGCCCCTCTGACAAGATATTCTTCTCCTGGATTAGTTGGTGGATCTTGCCCTTTGCCTCTATGCACAGAGTTCTGCTGTATTGTTCCACACCAGACCTGTTTGATGGAGGAGGTTGTGGCAAGCATCTGGAAGGTCCTCCCCTCCACACAAGGCCTGGGAGCCAAGTAGGATCTAGTGGGCATGGAAGGTCCCATACATCCTGGGCCTGGTGGAATAGAATCCCAATATCTGGTTATTAAGAAGTATTTGATAAATATCTTATGTTTGCTGAATAAAAACATAATGCTTAAACCGTGAACTTTCATGAGCTTTCTATACTTAGTTATTACCTAGATGTTTTCACTTGGCTGTACTTCCAGTGGGACACTTTATATCATGACTTCAATAAGATAAACTTCCTTTCTCTGTCTGTGTTCTTTCACAGTGACTCAATTGTGCAATTAATTTTCTGGAACAGTCATTAGATGGCATTTAATTTTTACTACTTCTTTTCTTTTTATTTGGCATCCCATGTCAACTCAGTTCTTACAAGTGATATTCTTGCCTTTTTAAGAAATTTGAGCCTCTCTTTCCAATTCCATAGCCATTATCCTATTCCAAACTTTTAGCTCATCATTCTTTGACCATGTTAACTGTCTTGTTTGTATTATTTGTTTCTATGTCTTCAATTCCACAAACTATTGCTATCTACCTAATAAAGGAGTCTTTAGATATCATTTAACCATGCAATTCCTCCAAGAAGCAAAATACTGTGGACTTCTTTTATCTGCTAATTTTATCTTAACTCTTGCTTATGAAACATCATTTATGAAAGCCTTGTTTATCCCTAATATAGTTATCCACTTCACCTTATTAGCCCTCATTGCACCATTCTTTGTCATTGCTAATATAGTCCTAGGGGTGTCCTCCTCCTTGTCTTCATCATGCCATACTGGCAACCTTCTTCAAGAAACGAGCGCAGACTTTCTTCTTACAACAGAAGTCAAAGAATTAGGTCCTCTCATCTAAAGTGTTCCCTTTAATCTTCATCCTATTCACCTTTGTGGCCTAGAAATGTTACTCTACAGAGCTGTTATTATTAAGAAAACAAATTGGGTGGTTCAGAAATACTTCAACACAAAAGACTTTAGATAAGCATGTGCTTTTTTTTTTTTTATATGATTGCAAATATTTCCCAGCTTGAGAGTTTATTGATTTTGGCTAGTTTTTGAAGACTGTAAGTTTTGTGACATTCACATACTTTCAAACACGATAATGTATTCTTAGCTTGGCATAGTAACACATTGCTATATTCTCAACATTCTGGGAGACTGAGGCACAAAGCTTGCAAATTGGAGCCCACACTGGAAAGTTTAAGAAAGTTGTAATTCCTTCAAAGTCTCGCATCTAATTAATAACGTAATTTTGAAGATATCCTAAGTCACCAAATATAAAGTACACTGGAAACTTTTCAATATATCCTACATCTGTAGAATCAGAATGATTCTGTAGAATCAGAATGAAAGGGAGAATTTCTACTCCGAAGCAGCTTGTAGGTTCCCTACTTCTCTGTTAATCTTTTATCTTTGGAATACGGGATTTCAGATTTCTGAATTATCAGAAATTACTAAAATTTGTCTTAACTGCTGTCTCAGTTACTCCTCTCTTATTGCTGGGACAAATATCTGACACCAAAAATGAAGGAAGGAAAGGTTTATTGAGCTCACAGTTACTGGAGGTTTCAGTCCATACTTGGTTGGCTCCAAGGCAGGTGTTAAAGGAAGGAGAGAGTCCAGTGCATGATGGCAGAACACCAGCAACGGCAACAGAGAGAGAAAGCCTCTCTCCCTTAAATTGCATTCAGGTTATCACCCCAGATGGGGGAAGATACACACATCCATTATCCCAACAGTATTAAGGCTCATAATCCCAGTGGATCATGAGTTAGTCTCAAAGTCTAGAAGTCCCCACTCCATGGTTTTATGAGGCTTTGAGGTGACAGTTAGACACAAACCATAACAACTGCACAGTAACAAGACACACTGCCCAAGCAAGATTTATTTTCTAAAACCTTCCTTTCACAATCTGGTCAATCACTTGGTGAAGTGCAAGGTGATTATCCCAAATTGCAGTACCCTATCCGTCCTAGTTTAGTGGTGTGTAACAGGCCCTGGCTGCCACATGTACCACTTCTGTCTTTCTAGCCAGAAAGTAAGTCTACTGTTGACTTCAGGATGTTTCTCTCACCAGGGTTGATAGAAAAGCCAGGACATTAAACTCCAAGATCCCCAGTAGAAGCTAAAGCATCTCAGGTACAGATTGCAGACAAGCACAAATAAGTTAGCAATCCTGAAAGCAAATTATGGGAAAACTGCTAAAAATAGGTTGCTTTTTTTTTTTTTTTTTTAAAGAAAACAACAACTTTCTTTAAAAATGAACTCAAGATGGCTTCTCACCTCATCAGGTTAGAATCTCTTATTAGGGAACTATCCGGAAAACATATAATTCCTTTTTATTTTTTTATCTGTTGATCCAAGTTCCTCAAACCAGAGGACTGCAAAACACAACCACTTGTTTACAAAAGAGGAAGTGCTTGTTCATTTACACAGGGGCCCAGGTAAACAGCTGATTAAGAACTGACTGGTGGTTAAAGTATGGTTCGCTGACTGAAGCAGAGCAGGCTTTCAACCCAAATGTGAAGTGTTCTGCTGTGTCCATTTGAACTGAGAATGAAAGCATGTTTTTCAGGCAGGATATTTTTGAAATGTTATGTGTAAGCTCAGAAAGTCTATTCATCATGGGATTTTGAACACTATTAATTTGTTTCGAGCAATTTCTATTCTGAAGCCCTCCTATTACATAACATCAGCGCTTGAGTCATCTGTTTACTTAGTTACTTCATTAAATTCTGGGTACTATAATGTTTAAATTTTATAGACTTTCCCCATTTCTCTTTCACTTAAAGAAAATCAAAACAGGAATTATTCCCATATTTTCCTTTACAAAGAAGGTCCCATCTGAGCAATGTTATGCTAGCCTCTGCAATTCAGTGTTTTCCCCTTAACGAGAACACAGAAGTGGTCTTTTTTTCCCCTTGAATGTGCATATTCCTGATGGAGCTTAAAAACTTCCATAAATCAATAAAGTAATTGCTACATAATGACCTATTGTTAGTGTTCCTGCCCAGAATGATGTCACAAGGGGGTAATGGAGCTACTGAATCAAAAAATGGCAGCTGTTTCCAATTTATTTGAGAGTCAGTTGGACAGAAAATTAAATAAACACATAGACAAGAAGGACAAGGGCAAGTCCTTGTATTATTCTTATGATAGTTTTAATTCAATTGCAGAAGTCAGCAGGCAGCTGATATTGTGGCCTAGAGTTTCATTAATTGCCTGTCTTGCATGTCAGTGAGATAGTACATGCTCACTTCATCATTTTCAGCTTTTGTTATTTGCATTTTAAACACACTTCAGTGAGGCACAGATCAAACTTTGCTTGTTCTTTTTTTCTTCTTCTTGTTTTCCTAGCTCAGCCCTTCAATTCTCAGAAATGTCTGATTGGGAAAAGTGACTTGATCCTCCACCTGCATAGAAGATGTCTTTCTCCTCCCTCAGGGCAGGCAGACTAGAATTTTTAAAAAATTACTCTCTTCTCCTTGGGGGAAGGCCTGAAGACTTGTATTTGTTGTGGAGCCTGAAGAAAAAAGCGTCCCCTGGTTTTCAGGGCTTCTCTCCACTGTGACTGGGAGCTTTGATGTGCCCTTTTGATGTTCCTGCCTGGAGGCAGCTGGAGAGGATTATCAAAAGTAGTCTTAACAGTCCAGGTTGGAGTTGGAGGTACAGCCCTGTGCATGCTACAAACACACTGAGGTGGGGACGGCATGCAATGAGATTACTGAGGCACCCGAACTCTCATTTGAGAGTGACCTCTGGGTAGAATTCTGTTGATAGGTGATTAATTTGCCATTCAGTGTGGTAATCACTATTAATTTTCTTAAATGGTTGGATTTAATGGTAACTATAAAATGATTTCAGGATACTAACCAAAGTAACTGAGATTTTTGGCTACAAAGCCTATTAAAAAAAGATTCATTTATGGCCAAAGGATTTTTGAAATGTAAACTGTCTACAGAAGTCTGGCCTCTCAGCTGAAGATACGTCACATAAATGGACTCTTGTTAGACTGTGACTAACTTAATAGAAAAGAATGTACTAGAAGGATATCTTGAGGCTTTCTGATAAACAGCGAGGAAGTAAGGATGCTCCAGAGGACCAAAAATCAGGAAGAAGAAAGGACAGTGTTGTTTGGAACTGTTGGGCTCAGAGACAATAAACAGGTAAATAGAGTATTTAAGACAGGTTAACAAGTACCATGAAGAATGGTGATATTTAGTTCACTGCTTCAGGAAAGTTTCAATGCTGGGACTGGTCTTTAGTCAGAAAAATCTGCCTGAAAATCTGCTGCGAGCAAACACCTGCCCAACCCACAAATGCACACCAACTAGGTAGGTAGCTACCTGGCATAGCAAGAGCACTGAGGGAAAGCGAACACGAGGAGCAGAGGTCCTGCTGTAGATGCACTTTCCATGTTGGTGCAGAGGCCTGAAGAGAAGAGAAAGACTTGGGTAGCTTGAAATGAGGCCAGAAAGTTGGGTAGGATGGAAAGGGGCAGATCATATAGGGACTTGCAGACCACGTAAGAGCTTTGGATTTCTCTTTAATTGCAGTGGTGGTTCCCAGGAATAAGTAGAGAATATGACAAATATGATGAGTTGCTGATGCTGGATAGTTGGCAGGACTCAAGTATGACTTAGGCAAACCAGTGCATCCTAACTGAAATGCACGCCTCAGTCCAAAGCACAAATGATTACTCATTAGGAGGCCTCTGGGAATGTTCCCGAATACATAGAATCACGGACTGGAAATGTCCACATGCATTTAAATTTTTTGCTTTGGGGGAATATCAACAAGAACGTATGCTTTCAAAGAGCTGAGGCTGTCTTCACATACATTATGTGTGACTGTAATGTCAGAGCCCTAAACACAAATTTCACATTGTGGAAGTTTACCCTCATGACAGTTCTTTGGAGGAATATTACTTTCTCCAGTGCTAAACCTCCAGGTATTTAAAAGAGTGTAGTCTTGGTCTTTGTTAAACTGTTTGGGGAAGAAATGTAGAAGGGGAAGAGCTGAGTCAAATGATTTACTAATTTTAGCTTTTTGAGGAACCTTTTTTTAAAAAATGTATTTACTCTACGGTCTACAAGGTCTCACTACACAGATCAGATTCCTCCTCTTTTCAGCCTCCTGAATGCTACCATGCAGGCCAACACGCCTTGTCTCAATCACTGTCTTGGCATGCGCAGAGGATGGAGCCAGCACAGCACGTGGTACTAGGAATTGGGCCCTGGTCCCTGCACTCTGCTTAAGCAGGTGCTTTAGTGTGTTGAGCTATCGGGCCAGCCCCTTTTGAGGAATCTTCAGGAGGTAAGTTCACAGTTATACAACAGGTAAGCACATATGAAATTTCAGCTGAAAGTTTTCATCTTATTTTTTAAAATGCCTTCAAATAGGAACCTAAGGCACCTCTAAAACAAAATAAGCAGAAGGTGTACATATTAGGAATTTCAGAGAGCATATTGCTCTGTTTCTTTTCTAGACACCAGGAGAACAATCTTTAACACTGGGCAGATACAAGGGAAGGAAACTGTAGCCTTCCAGGAGGAATTCAAAGGAAAGCTTGATTCCTTATGAGGCTCAATACCTGTCCCTCTGATTTGCCTCATGGGATTGGAGTGCTTGGAGGGGTGAGATGGAAGAAGGGCCTGCATATTATGACTATGAAGCAAAAGCTCAACAGGTTAAAAGCAAATGTTTTTTCTTTGATCAGGTTAGAAGATTTCAAAGGCCTATTTAGTATTACAGAGGCACCTGCTTTTGAGAGTTGAGAGAAATCTGAGAGGTTTCTTTCTTTTTTTTCATGAAAAATTTTATTTAATTTTTTTAATTAATTAATTAATTTTATATTAATTTTATTCAGAAAGAAGTAACAATTAGTTTCAAAACAGGTTAGTATGACAGTTATAATAATGCATTGCATATTGTCTTTGTAGTAGTTTTTCATAGTACAGGATGCAGACATGATATCTTGTCTAAACACTATTAGTTCAAAACTTTCTTGTCATTGAACTAAGAGAAAGTAGCTATATATCTATGCTAACTATTTTGCACATGTATTATATGTAATATATATTATATATAATAGTATAGCAATATATATTATATGTAATTATATTATATTATATAATTACATATAATATATATTGCCATATCATCTCTCTAGTAATTTTTTTTCTGCAGTACAGGGGACTGAACTCAGGACCTTGCGCTTGCCAGGCAAACACTGATTCTACTGAGCCATCTCCCCAGCCTGTAAATGTTTTTTTTTTTTTTTTAAAAGGTAATAAATGAAAACAAGAGAGAAGAAAAATTGTCATAGGACTGTCCTGCTACAATGTTAGATTTCTAAATTTCTACATAAAAATTGTAAATGTTTATTTATATTTTTTAAAAAATATTTCTTCACTTACTGTATGGATTTAAAGTTTAGCATATCAACAATTGATGGACAATTCTTGAGAGGTTTCTCTCCTGCACATGCAACTCAGAATAGGCTAAGTCAGAGAGATTACCAGATGGTCACTTAGCATCACGAATGAGTGAGTTCCTTTTAATTTAATCTGTTCTTAAACTTGTCTTTACTTTGTGTCTGTCATTACATGGAAGAGTAATGCTTGATTTAGTAAATAATTTAATCGTTCTAATTTGGAAGAAAAGTTATATATGGGGATTTCAGCATAAAATACAATGAGGGTTCAAATATCAGCTCACTCATAAAAGTTATCATTTAAACTCCTAGGTTGGGGCTTTTCATCTAGAAAATGGAACATATAGTGGTATCTACTTAATCTTAGGCACCCAATAAAGCTTGACTGTCATTAGTGACTATTAAGAATAATTTGGGTAAGTGTAGATTTCATCAACCCAATAATAGGGCGAATCTGCACAATTGGAGGCAGATTATAAAATTGCTCAGAGAGCTATTAAGACATGAAGTAATCCCTTAAGTGGTGGGGCAGAGTATGCTTTTTCACCAATGATTACTGTGAGTCTGTGGTGGGCAATGTGGGGGAGGGTTTTCTTGGAAGGAAAATTTGCCTGTGAGCCCAGAGGGAGCCCCCGGCCTTGCGTCATTTACACTGTGGATATTTTCTCGACTGGGCCAATTTCGGCCGGAAGTGTGGGTGTAGAATGATGTTAGGTCACTTTCATGATTCTGGAGACATGAGCAGCACTGCTGAATTCCTACTTGTCACCCTCCCTATGATCCAGAATCTTTGAGGTTACAACATCTGACTTTTTTTTTTTATTAACTCAAACAAATCTCCAAAATGCCTCTCCTTTTGTGATTTCTCTCTCACTTTATAAAACCTTTATTTGCAAGGAAAAAATTGTATTTTTAAAAGATATTTTATTTATTTAACAAAAAAGGACCAAATATGCAGAAGAACCTGGCCTCCTCTTTCCTCCAAGGCTCTGGAGGTTATGTTCTCAGTATCACAAGGTGTCTGGAAGCCAGTCTTTTTCATAGAGTTTTAGCAATGGTCACTGATAGTAACCTCAATTATATATTCCTGAAATCATGGGATGTCTTTATTCCAGTGCATTCTTTTAAAGAACAAATAGACATTAGTCTAATGAAGCAGTAATAAAGGAAAATAATGGAGGATGTAGCACTGCAAAGAGGCACCAGGTTTTCACTTGATATTGCTGCTTAACTAATTTCTCTTTCTCTGACTGCTTTGTCTACCATACGCATAAAATACTTCTACATGGAAGGCTTGTTTTTTTTCTGGATTTTTAGTATCCTATCAATACAGCATCAAAACATAACACGAACTGCTTTGGTGATGCAAAAAAGTGATGTTGCTTCTAAGTAACCCTGTTGTCTTTCCATCTGAGCTCCTCTTTTCAAGCTGCCTGGTTTTGCTCGTAAGTCAGGTTTTATGAATCAAGTAAACTCGGTATGGTCATGCTGAAGCAGCGCGTGCCACTAATGTCTTTTGTACTCTCGCTTTCCAAGGCACATGCACACACTTGTGGGTAAAAGCGCAGACCCTATTAGCTTTTTATACTTAATAGGGCTTTTGGCATATTTGCATTTTAGACTGATTTGTTTCATTCTGCCTCCCTTCTGTTGTAGGCAGAAAAGCAAGTTGCCTCAGAGTTAAGTGCCTTACCATCGTCTTACACGAAGGGCACTGCGCAAGTTCTAGCATCTGATGGAAGAGGCACTCTCCTCTTTCCTGCTCTGTGCTTCTAGCTGCAGGAATTCTAAGAGGCATTCATCTCACTGTACTATATTCACACTGCTTTGACGATAACATTGTTCTCTCCAGCTGAAAGCTCATGCATCTGATATCCCTCATACAAATACTTAACACCAAGAAGGAAGAAATTCACTCATCAGTGGCATCTTACCAAGGTGTTCTGTTCCGCAACACACAGGGCTTGACTATGTTCAGATATCCAGGTTAGCTCAGTTTAAGTGCTTGCTCTGGAAAAACCTGTCAGGCTCAGGGGCCCTCTTTTTTTTGGTGGAACCGTGGATTGAACTCAGGCCCTTGCGCTTGCCAGAAAAGCTCTTATTCTACCGAGCCATCTCCCCGGCCCCTCAGTCAGGCTCAGGGGACTGCGGTTCAATCCCCAGCTACATCTGCCCTTGCAGACCTGACCTTAGGCAGTCTGAACCAGCCTCCCCGCCAAAAAAGAAATCCTTACTTCTGACATTGCCAGTCCTATGGATAACCCACTACTATTATGGACTACTGGACTATATTGGATTATGTTGCAGAATTCACACACCTACAATATTTAAAAGGCAATGGAATACCCATCTCTGATAAAACTAAACAAAAAAGGAGATACAAATGTATCTCCATTTTGTATCTGTATATACGAAATAGTTAGGATAGATATACAGCTATTTTCTTTTAATTCAGTGAGAAGAAAGATTTGTACTAATAGTGTTTGGGCAGGATAGCATTTCTGCATCTTGTACTATGAACAACTACTACGAAAACAACAATATGCAATGTATTCATTATCAAAACTGTCCTACTCATTGGTTTGGAAACTGTCTCATTGTTATTTGTTTCTTAATAAAATTAATAAACAGAAAGATTCTGTTGTTGTTCAGCTGAGTGTGTAGCTCAGTGGTAGACTGCTGATGTAGCATGTAGAAGCATAGGCTTGAGCACCAGGACTGGGAAAAGAAACGTGACCTAGATTAATCCAAATCTCAGATTTCCTACAGCATTATGGGTTCCTACCCCAATTTCCTTGAAAATTGAGATATGAATGGCTTGTGCTTCTTCAGGAGCTCACTAAGTCTGATTTTCCTAGTAAACTAGAGTCATATTTTGGTAATTACAGCCAATAACAATTAATCATCCCCTACCCACACAGTATTAGAGACTCCACCTCTATTGTCTATCTCATCTTTTAGTGCCCTGAAGAGCTAATTCATTAGTTAACATTTTTAATAAAGCATGTTTTACTAAAATAAATTAACAATACAGTAAAAGTACTAATGGATGTACCTACATTTCTGTGTCAAGGTTGAGCTCATTGAATTGTCCTTGATACATACTTAATATAAAAGCTGATTATACTATATGAATATCATTGTGTGTACATTACAGTTTATTTCTAAAGCTTATGATTTATTTCTTACAGATTCATAACATTGTAATATAATTTAGATAATATGAATATGTTTCTAATTGCATATATTTATTACTATTAAGACTTTTCATTATATCATTAAGATTATTTTCTTTAAGTAAAACTATTTTCCCACTATACATAATTTTGTAATTTTTATGAAGAAGTGTTTTATGAGTCTCATTATAGTGTTCTTCCAAATCTATAACTAAGCATTGAAAACTTTATTTGTTCACCAAGGCCATGGTTACTGTTGGAAAATAATATATGTGCCTTTTTTCACTATGAGAAACTCCAATGGAAGATTATTAGTTCGTGCATGTAGACCCTTGAGTTTCTATCATTACAATATTCTATGTCCAAAACCTCTTGTGACTTTCATCATTCTTTACATGAGCCTCATAGTCCACAGTTTGGGGATATGACATTCTCCATTTTGCTTTGTTTAGAGCCCTGTCCTCTCCTCAGTGATAATTTTGTGTAGTTCACAAAATTGGTGGTCAAAAATGAGACTATGCATTAAAATAATCCATTTTTCTATATTTTCCTAAAGTACAAATTATACATTCCATGTAGGCATGGCACTCTTTTAGGTGTTACTAGTGGTATAATTATTTGATTTTACTTTAAAGGCTTTAAACGACAAATACTACCTTTCTTCCCAGTATATTTTTTTTCAGAATCTACAAGTAATCTGTACCCATTTTTGTGATAAGAAGAACCTCTTCCTACTTGTCTCTCTCCCCTCTGAGCTGTTTTAGATACTCTCTAAACATGAAGCAACACTGGAATGAGGCTATCATCTATATCTATCTATCTACCTATCTATCTATCTATCTATCTATCTATCTATCTATCTATCTATCTATCTATCTATCTATCTGTCTGTCTGTCTGTCTGTCTGTCTGTCTGTCTGTCTGTCTGTCTGTCTATCTATCTATCTATCATCTATCTATCTATCTATCCATCCATCCATCTATCTATCTATCTATCTATCTATCTATCTATCTATCTATCTATCTATCTATCTATCTATCTATGTATCATCTATTTGAAGTTTTACTACTGCTTAAAGGACCACCAGTATGATATATTGCTATTTACTCAAGAGTTAAACTTCCTCATATTATTATTTTTTCCTATTGCTGTAGAGGATCTCTCTTATGTTCAGATCAATCTTCATTCTTTACCATGGATTGTTCATGTTGTTTGGACTACAGAGAATCAAGGAGAGGTAAGGTCTAATTTTTTTTTTTTTAAGTTGATGAAATTTGGAAAGCATTGATTGTGACAGCCTGGCTGACCATTAAGATCAGGCCTCCAGGGCTGGGGAGATAGCTCAATAGAGTAAGCACTTGCCTGGCAAGTGCAAAGTCCTGAGTTCAATCCCTGGTACCACACACACACACACACACACACACACACACACACACACACACACACACACACACAAAAAGTCAGGCCTCCAGGAATGTGTGTCTTGCAGAGGGCTTTCCAAGGCACTTAACTTTACAGGTCCATACATGCACAGATATTTGACCACCCAGAGACTATGAGCCTCTGAGTGGTTTTAAGAATATAAATTTAATTTTACTAAGTTGATACTGAGCAAAAATAAAAATGCCTAGATTTTGTTTAATTTTCTAAAGGGGCAGTAGTATTCTTTGTCACAAAGTTTAACTCTGGACACGCATTCATCAAAAACATCCAAATTTTAAGTGCTCTGCTCTCTCTATAGGAAGATATTGTTATACTTTTTTTGAAAATTCTGTTCATATATTTTATGTTAAATATATAAATGTGTCATGCTGTATACATATCATATATATATATATATTTATTGAGATGTATATGTAATCCAGATATTAGTTAAATCATCAATTAATATTTACAAAGCTCTTCTACACTGTAAGATTATATCCTAAGAGATGAAAAGATAACTAAACACGAGACAGGAAAAGGACTAACTCTTAACTTTTCTAGAGCTTATGATATAGAGAGATAGAAAATGAACAATTAAATACATGAAAAAGATGAGTTCCAGTTGTGGCAAATATTGTGCAAAGAACAAAACAGAATGGTATAAGAGAGACCCAGATGGGGGACAGATTCCATCAGGCCCAGAGCTCAGGAAATTCTTCCTGAAGGAGGCAGGTCACGGAGACCTGAGTGCTCTTGAGAACTTGGCTATATGAAGGTCACCAGGAGCAAACTCTGGACATAAATATAAATTAAGCGTATTTCAGTAATATGGGTCATATCAACTGAAGGGGGCTACTGCAGAATAAATTCTTGAAGATTCACTGCAACCCAGATACTTGTTAAGTAAGTCCTGGGTCTCCATTCTAACTGTAATGAGAAGGCAAAGAAGATTAAACAGGAAGGCAATGTTCCTGTTGAAAGATTTTGGAAAAGAAATTGTGGGAGGAGACATAGAGATTAATTGTGGAGGCCAATTCTATACTCTAGATAACCTGGAGTGGCATCATAGTTGAGCTGATGGGCTACAGATTAAGAATGCTTTGGAATCAGAGTGGTAGATCATATCTGTGTGATACAGGCAGGAGAACAAAAGAACATGCTTGAAATTGTAACTCAGTCATCTGGACAAATGAAAACTCTACTTGCTGAGAGAAATCTGATTGGGATATAAAAAGTTTGTAACTAGTCACATCAACTTGGCAATATGCATTGCCTATCTAAGTGGAAATGTCAAACGGACAGTTGAATATATAAATCTTTAGGATGAAAAATGTAATTCTGAGTGTCATTTGACTATAGATGCATTTGAAACCCTAGGTCTGGCTGAGATCACATGGAAGGGCTATGTAGACACAGAAAATGAGGACGAAGAATAAAGCCTCAGGGATTCCTGAGATAGAGGTTCGATAGTAAAAGAAGCCAGCAAAAGAAAATGAGATGAAACAGTCAGCGAGGTGGAAAAAATCCTGGTGAGTGGGTGTCACAGCATCTTAGAAATGAGAATGCCTCATGGGGAGAAAGCCGAACACTTAACCTTGTGTGGACAGATGATGACACTGGCAACACTGAGAAGGTTTGGAGAGTGGAGCCATAGAACCATCACTGGGGGGTTGTGGGGAAGGAAGTATACTTCGTTTTGAAATATTGCTGCTTAAAGAGCCATCATTATTCTTTGGTAATTGTTAGTTCAATTAACAATGCTCTATAAAGCTTTAAAATATACACCCATGGTGCTTATGAACAGGATTTTCAAGGAGATTGGAGCAGGAGTTGTTTGGTTTGGTTTTTCCTAACTTACAGTGCATATGATGAGCTGTGGTGGGGGAAAGTTTTCTTCTGATCTTGTTGATTTTTGGTTAGAGTAGTTTTAGTAGGAGTGACATTGCTAATGGGAAGCTGGGAGATTTAAAGTAAATTTAAGATCTGTGTTTTCTCGGTGTCTTTAGTATCTAAATGGTTATTCTTCCTCTTGTTGAATTCTGAGACCATCCAAGGAAAGTAATATAGCCTGTAAAATATTTGAAAGATCTGCTTAAGAATACTGCCATGGTGACTCACTGTCTTCTGGCCCTGGGATGAGCTAATGGTATAAAGGGTTCTCAGGGTCCCTGGAAGATGCTTTATTCATGTCTTAAGCACCCATACTAAGCTCACTGATAGTACTCCATGATCATGCTAGAGACCCTGTAATCCAGCGAGTTGAACAGGCCGACTACAACTCAGCAGGTACTGAAGAGATCAGTAACAGCCACAGTGCACCCTTTGTACTGTTGAAGCAGATCTGTTCTTGCTTATGAAGGCTGGGGTCTATCAGACTGCCATGGAGGAAGCAGGCTCACTCTTACCTGGCACTTGCCCTGCTAGGTGTCTTTCTTATCTTTCCACTTGGTCACCTCCATGGGCCATGGATGACACTCTAGAATTATAACACATGGAAACAGGGAATCCCTTTCTGTTATAAGCAAGGTACTCAAAATGAGTCACATCTGCAGATAACAAGACTCATCCCTTTTATAGTGGTTCGTATCTGCCTCAATTTCGGTGGTTCCATTTGCTGAATTGATTCTTAAATGCTAGGCTTTCCCTCTGTAGCAGACACCCTGCTAAAGAATTATTTGACTGAATGAAAGGGGGGGAGTTCTTATTTTAGACGCTAAAAGACTTTGAGTATTCTTTGAAACTTGCTGGGTCTCACCTCTGCTCTGTCACCTTTCTCTCCTGCTGTCTTTATATAGAAAACAATTTCCATAAGTTACCTCCCTCTCTGCGGCCCACATGTTCCTCAAAGCTGTTCCTGTGAGCTGTGTGCTCCATCTTTGCCAAGTTCTGTCCCTTACTACGCTCCTAACATCCTTCCTTCCTCCAGGATATATATTTTTTTAATGTTGGAGGAAATCACATATTAGTAGGTGTTGAGAAGAAAGTCTTTGGTCTAAATGAAGGTAACTTCAGGTTAAATTCTTGTGAATTTGCGATCATCTGTTTTACAAAAGGCCTTCAAAGAGCATTCACTGTTTTTAATGCACTGATTTTTCTGCTCTTCATTGCTGCATGTGTTAAGTTTCAAACATGATCAGCTATCAGGCATGCAAATGTGAATGTTTCCCTATATTAAAATTTCAATTCCTGGCACTGTCACAAGACAGAACTAACAACTCAGGGAAGTTTCTAAGTGCAGATGTTAAAATACACTCAGAAACACAGTATTAAACTGTGTTTAATAAACTTTTAGTTTAATATCTTTAACTTATTTAAATTTTTATGTACAGTCATGCCTATTTTTTACAGTACCTCCAAAAATACTTTGACAAAACATATTTGAAGCAAGAAAAGCATATTTATATGTTTAGAGCATAAATTTTAGGCAACATTCAGGATGTTATATGCAGTTTTCCAAAAAGCCTCTCTGGTTCCTACTGTTTCATTCACAGTTCTATGCAATTCCTCTTATATATGGCTTCCGGTCCCGTAT
Organism: Ctenomys sociabilis; assembly: GCA_004027165.1. Taxonomy (NCBI): domain Eukaryota; kingdom Metazoa; phylum Chordata; class Mammalia; order Rodentia; family Ctenomyidae; genus Ctenomys; species Ctenomys sociabilis. The sequence goes on from PVKA01020828.1 coordinate 22,334, forward strand.
CTTCAACTATTTCTTTTCCTACCACATTGGGGCCACCAGACTGTGTGGTTTCTAAGAACCTCCATGCAGAAGCAGGCTGCTAAGACTCATGCTGACAACTGGCCATTCCATTGGTTCCCATCAATACCATGTATCTCTAACCCACAAGTACAAGGCATGTGTTGCCCCATATGGCAGAAATCTACCAGATGCAAATGGCACCTGATGGATGCATTATTTCTTTATTCTTTATCATTACTCTTGAGGGAAGACCATCCTAACACGCAATTGCATAACTTGACAGAGGATGTAGCCAGCTGGGTTTTGCAGTGCCCTGCCTAGTCTTCCATATTTGTATTGGTTGTTTCTCTCTCCCTACTTCCCTGGCTTTTTTCCTAATTAAAGAAATAGTACCTAAACTCTTAAACTGTGGTAGTGCTTTATGGGGAACTCAGGTGATGATGCTGGTTTTTGAAGCTTCTGCTGAAACCTGAGAAGAAGAGTTGCATTTAATGCCCTGGTACACATGTATCCTGGGTTTGGTGAAGTCATAGCTGATTTCTGAAAAAAAAAACAAGGGCCTTATCCTGAAGAAGGGGAATCATGTAGGTAAAATATATTTGGGCTGGGGAGATAGCTTAGTAGAATAAGCGCCTGCTTGGGAAGCACAGGGTCCTGAGTTCAATCCCCAGTATGGTAAAAAAAGTTTTAAAAAAGATTAAAAAATGAGTAAAATGACGAAGTCTTAGGAAACAAACAAGTCCTCTCTAGTCTTCACTAAGACTAGAACATTGTAACTGTGAGACTTGAGATATTTAAGAAGAGTTCTGCTGGGAAAGAGTCATTAACTTGCTGAAATGATGTTTTGTTGTTAAGTAGGTTTTTCATTATTAAGTAGTGTTTTAACATTCTATATATTGGGAATCTATATTTTAAAATTTTAACATTGATGAATTTGTGGCTTAGTAGTAAATCTTAGGTAAATTGTCAATCATTTTTTCAGACTGTCAAGTATAATCATACTTAATCTGTGATTTACCTTATTTCTTATTTAAGCATACCTCTCTATGCATATGTGCATATTACTATGTATATTTTGCAAAGGCTTTCAATAGTGTTCAAAGCGGGGCCCATGCTTTTCTTAAAATTAATTTTAGTTCTTTACTCAGATTTTTCTGCCCTGAGTTACTATTTCAACTTTAACTCTATTTAGAAGGATAAAAAACATTGCACTTTTCCACTTTATGGCCTTTAACTTTGCAACTTTGATTTTCAAGACTGACAGAGTATCCCCTGAACGGTGCTCAAACCAAAAGTACCGATGTGAAAAGAGCTGTTTGTAGGACAAGGAACAATTACAAAGAAGCACAGTTGCGTGTCAGGAACAGCAGTGACTACTGCGCCAATTCAGGCTTCCAGGAAAACGATTATCACATTTTGAGAATGGAAATGCCTCAATTTACAGTGCACATAATTTTTTATTTCCCAGCAAACACTCAGCAATGCAGCAGGTTTCCAAAGAACCTATTTTCTCACTAAACATTTTTCTAATTCTTGAAAAAGAATTACTAAGTGAGATTTGCCTGAGTGTATAGCAGTAATCAGAGACCACCCAAGCATAACTTTTACAAGGCCAAATTTACAAAAGAATGTTGTTGACTGAAGTTATCAGAAGAAAAATAAGGGGTTATTTCTTAAATTATAATGATGAAAACTGTAACTGGCCAGGCATGCTATGTTTCCTTAGAATAACTACATTTTGCTATGACTTGTGATGCTTTTTACTAAAACATTTAACAAAATTTGCAGTGCTGCAAGTTGAGATATAGATGGTTGAAACAAACCAGAGCTCCGGTCTTAACTGGAAAGCCACATATTATAGGCAGAGAAAGGGATCCATTTCCACAGAAATACAACCATAGATGTGACGCACACAGAACATCTTTGTAGGTGAAAATTGGTAATTGGATATCAAAACGGCGTAGTTATGCCGCGGAAAAGGTGCAAATTGGCAGTCATACTGTAGACATTAGCAAAGTACAGGACCAAAGGAAGGAAGCACACAGAGAAACCTCCAGCCATCAATACCGCTGCCTGTAAAGAGCTTGTATTTCAAGAGAGATCATAGCAAAGACAGAAGACATTTTTAGAGATAACATGGAGAAACATTTTTTCTTTTCTAGTCTTGCCGGCAGTGCACACACTGAAAATACATCTGAACTTTTTGTTTTAAATGATCCCAAATAATTAGTCCAAAAATAAACTTTAAAAGAACCATGTAGTGATAATATGGCATAAACACTCAAGCTGAAGCAGTTGTAAGTAGCAAGGCTTATGCATTAGCTTTGATACTTACCACAAAAATGGAACCCCTTTTTGGAAGTAAACTTTTCAATATTGATTGCCCCATGTAGGGTTTATGTAATAGGGAAGCGTACAGCAAGAGGGTTCTAGAAACCATCTAGTGACTTATTAAAATTACAGTTGAAAAATCAGAAAAGTTGTGTCCAATCTCATTACAGTAGAATGACAGTGTTATTAAAATGTATACACAAGTAAGACATAAAGATACAGAGGAAAAAAGGAAAAATATATCAGATCCATCTAGAAGGAGAAGATGACTAACTCTTATACCAACAGGAAGAGGCTGAGAATTACTAGAAAAACAACTATAAAGACAGTGTAAATCAAACAGCATAGAGTTTAGAACATCAAAAACTCAGAAATTTTCATCTATTATTAATTATGATAAAAAATTCTATCTCAGAATATTTTACACAGCAACTGTTGCCAAGAAAATCTACATCTTCCTGAGCTAAGGAAAGTTAGAAATAAGAACTAAAGCTCTACACTTCCAATAAAATTGGAGAGCCATTAATAAAATATTCCAATGCCTTTGTACATTTTTCTTTCAATTAAAAAGCCACATTTTAAAGAGAAGGCAATTTATTATTTCAATAGCGCTTAAATATTTAATGGAACTACAACTAGAATAGCCACATATAATGTAAGAATTTAGCAAGAGCTTCTAAAAAATTATATTTGCTCTTAGATTGTGCTTATTTGCCTGTCTTACATGTATGTGTATTTATGATAGAACGTCTAAAGAACTTTAAAAAAATCATTATAGGTTTTGTTCTGAACTGCTGATGGAAGGCCTTTATTAGGTTCATTATTAACCTTCTTATTAACCTATTAAGTAAGATTGTCACGAGTCTCTGTGGCCAACGCCAGGGTAGACTTTGCCACACTACTTTCAGTGGTCTTTGAGGAGCTAATTAGTAGGGTGAGACACAGCTCGATTTTCCTTCTCTGCAGCCCAGCCACATCAGCAGACACGCTTCCCCTCAGCACCTGCCTCCAATTAGCATCCTAACCTCATCTTCCTTGTGTAGTAGGGATATTTCTGTTCACAGAATGATGGGAGATCATAGATCATAGCTAGCCTCAAAAGTCAAGAAATGCTATCTAACCTTTGCTTTGGTGAGAAAGCCTTAGATTGAGCTGAGTTTTCTTATGTCTTGTACATTTAAAAGTTTAGAAGAGGAATCTCCCCCTCTCCCCATCTCCCTTTCACCCCACCCCACCCCCACACTCTCAAGAAGGGTCTGAGTATTGGTTTGTGATAGAAGTGGTTTTCCAATGCTTCAAAATATGAACTTTTTTTTTTTTTTGGAAACAAAATCAGAGATAGCCGAGATTTCAAAAGCAGCAGTCTATAGTAAGTGGTTGCTCAGTGAGAGATTAAAATCTTAGTGGACTAAAATGCCTGCTTAGGCGGGTGCAGGGACTGAGGTTCAATCCCCAGAACTACATGAAATGCAGGCCCCACACCCAGGGCAAGCTGAGATGGTGACTTAGACTGAGCATGGTGATGGTGATGCATGCCTGTAATCCTAGCACTTGAGAGGCTGAAAACAGGAGGATCACTACAAGTCTGATCTATGTAGTGAGACCCTATACTGAATACATAAAAAGAAATAAAATCGTAGTATCCTGACTCAGAGCACAGATAACCAGGAATGCATTGACTGTAGACATACATTATGCTGACCACACTGTCTTGAGAAAGTTATTATCCTTTTTGATTCCTGGCTTTCTATTCTATAAAAATTCATATCAATAATTATCTAGCTTACATTTTCAGATTGTGAATGATTCACACAGGAAACTAGGATAATAACATTTGCTTTATAATGCTGAGGCAATGAACAGCGTTTCATACAGCGTAGGAAGGCATTATTCATTCAACTACAGTTTTATTAAAGTTCTTGCAATTAGTAAAAAATAGTTATCTTGCTAATATTGTGCTTAGGTGACATAATGTAATATGTACCTGGTGGTCCTCCCAAAGCTTCACGTGTTTCTAAGTGGGGCCTCTGGGAGATGACTGGGTTACAGGGAGGTGACAGCACTCAGTGGAGTAGCCTACCAATGAGCTTATAGCTAAAGTGACTTTGGGAAGTGAAGCCTGATGGGAGGAGGTGAGTCATGGGGTGTGGCCTGGTGAGGTCCATCTCCTTGTCTCCTCCACTAATTGTTTACCACTTCCTGCTGCCAGGCCATTAGCAACTCTCCTCTGCCTTGCTTTTCTACCTTAGAGCCAGCCCACTCAGTATGGACTGAGACTTCTCCAAACTCTGAGCCACAATGAACCTTCCCCCCTTACCTCGTTGGTGGGTGTTGTTTCTCAACACTAAGAAAGTAACACACATCATTTGTGGTCATTCTACATTTTAAAATTTCTGTCTAAAGTTTTATAATGGAAAAAAACGAAAGAAAGGTCTTCTTATAAATTAGTTGAATTAAATTATAAACCAAATTTTGCTAAGCATAATTGTGTGTTATATGTGAAACTTTTGCATTAATTAATAATAGTAATATAGAACATGTTCATTTAATACTAAAGTACTGTCTTCAATAAACATCCAATTAGTATGTAAAAAAATTATAATGTTTTGTCCCTATTATAGAAATCATATTAAAATACCTAGAAAAACCTACTTTCACTTTACCAGATAGATTATGCAAACTGTTCAAAACTAAATTTGGCATTACTTGACTTCTGTAAAACAGATAGGAAATCATTGATTGAAGTCAAAAATTAAAAAAAATAAGGACAAGAGTAAGAAAACATAAAATAAGGATGTTCTGGAAATGTTTTTCTGTTGTGCCATGTTTAATATTTGAGATTCCCCAAAATAGAGCACCAAACATATAAGCATATTGGACTTAGGTCCCAGATGAAAAGATCTCAACAGACAAAATAAAATGAAATATAGGTCAACAGAGGTTTGTATTAAAAGTCTTGATGGATACTGTTTCATTCTACTAGTTAGACAAATAATTCTATGTATGGCTGTGTAGGAGTTTTAATTACTTTTCTAGTTCCTGGGACAAAGTATTCAACACCTACAAGTTAAAGAATATTTTAGCTCACAGTTTTCAGAGGTTTCAGTACACAGGTACATAGCCAGCTGGTTCCCAGGCAGGCTAGCATGACAGATGTGCACGGCAAAAGAGAAATGGTTCATGGCAAGGCAGGCAGAAGTCAGCAAGGCAGTGACGCAGCAAAGCAGCAATAGGAAGCCTGCCTTCCCCTTCTATCCCATGCAGGTGATAAGCTTGTTTTAAATATGGCTCACAGTTTCAGCAACTTTAGTCCATAGGAAGCTGCCTTAAAGCAGGGGGCATATTTAGGGAAGAGTGTGGCAGAGAAAAACTTATTTCACGCTGGTCAGGAAGTGCAGGAGGAGCACTGCCAGGGATCCAGTGTAGCATCCAAAGTCGTGCCTCCCGCACTCACCAGGGGTACCCAGGAATGTACTGCACTAGTCAGCCAGGTGGCTCCCAAGCCAGGCAAAATGACAATCTTAACCATCACACTCAGTTTCAAAAAGAATTGCAAATGAACTGAAAAGATCATTTATTTAGCATGGACTACAATCTTGAAGTTCCCCTGTGAGTTGCTCCATCCTGCTTCTTCATATGAAAATCTTCTTGGGAAACCAAACCAGATAATAAGCTTACCTGGTGCATATAGAATTCTGTGAGACTAGAGCTGAGGTTTAGAGGATGCCTTGAAAAAGGCTACATGGGAAGCCTGACAAACCTCACATTTCTTTGTGAGTTAGTATGTTCAGTCCCTTTGATAGAGCAAAATACACCAGGGGTCCATTCTTAGCATCCCTGATTAATGACATTGTGCATAGCCAATAAAGGTTTCAGCCTGACAACATTGTTTCTTGCCACAGTGTTCATTATAAGCTCTCATTTCACAAATGCGTTCTTGGGAATCATAGTTCATGTGGGATTAGAGGACCCACAGTGTCCTCCTCAGTAGCTCCGTGTGGCTTAGAGCTATAGTTCCTCCAATGAAGCTCACATCAGAGCATCACATCTCACCTAGGTAGGTGTGCTTGGTTAGTAAACTGGTACTCAGCAGGTCAGCCTGTGGGTGTGTTTTGTTTGGGAACTAATATTGAGAAGCTAGGAAACATAGAATTTGTTTTCTTTGTTGCAAAACAAGAAGATTTCAGTTTAATAACAGATGTTTAGTTGTCTTGAAACACTGAAAATTTGGAAGATCTTAACAAACTGGACTAGTATTTCCACATGATAACAATCACCTGGGTGTCATTTGGTCTTAAATTCAGTATAACTTCATACTTCTCTAAGTGTAGCATCAAGGACTAGCCGTGTTGTTACCTTTGCATGAGTGTTTTCTCCCACACAGTGGCTCCTTCTGATCTCTTTCATCCATCAACATTTACTACCTTCCCACACATTTAAGCTTTTGGCTTTGCAGTCCTCATCCAAAGTAGCAACCCCATTAAGTTTCATTTCCCTAAAATGAATTCTTCTACCTTCAACGATCTTGATTACTGTTATGGTTTGTGTTTAAATGTTTCTCCAAGGCCTGTGTACTTTTAGATAGAGTTTGCTGAGAGGTGGCTAAAGCTAGAGTTCTGGACTGATTCTTACTCTGATTCTTAGTGCAATGCTAGGATTAAGGGTGCTGGGTTAATACTGGATTAACTGCTGGATCAGTGCACTGATTGGATTGGTACTGCCCTAATTCCAGCAGTCTGGATAAGGCAAACAGGGTAGAAGGAGGCTTGTCTAGCACTCTCTGGTTGCTTTTTGATGTCTTCCACCACCATGAATAGATACTCTTGCCCTGGAGCCAGCTGATTATGCAATGAAACCTCTACAGACAGCAAGCTACACCTTTCCTTCCTTAAATTTTGATGTTGGGTATTTTGTCTCAGCAACAAAAGAAAAGTGATTAAGATAATCACTAAAAGCAGAGAAAGAAAAAAGGTCACATCCTCATCTTCTCTGAGTCCTTTAAAATTTCTTTCACTTTGAAGAACAAGAAATTCTGATTCTACACATGCCAGACAAGATTGAGCACAACCGAGTAGGCAAAGAACTGGAACAGCTGTGAATCCCAGTCCATAAAAGCTTTTCAGTTTCCATAAATTCGAGGAGTCTAGAGGACAGGGAGTGTTCCCAAAGATGAAGAGGAATAGTAAGAGCTAACCATAGAGACAGAGGGAGCAAAGAGGAAGCTGAGGCCCATGAAACGGTGTAAGGGATGAGGGGGTGAGCGGTTCCCAGTGAGTTCAATGGTAGAAATGGCTTGAAACAACTAAAACAGTTTTATATCTTATATTTCATTTAAATCTATCTCTTTGAACTGTATGGCAATCCATATTTGTCATGCTGGAATCTTCAGCAGCCACCTGTACAATAGCCTTATTATTAATGAGCCTTTGGGAAGAGGAGAACAAAGTGGGGATGTGGAGCAGATGACCATAGCAAAGAATGTACGATCAAAACTCTGCTCGTGTAGGCAAGAAAAATAACAGAAGCAAACAGAACTACCCTTCAGATTCCCAGATGTTCACAGGGTGAGTGAGGGAATTCTGTTTTACAGTACATGAGTTAGAGACAAGAGACAGCTCATTGATTCCAATGAAATCATGGTCTTACTAGCTGGTGCTTTGAGTTATTCAGCCAGCTAACTCTTGAGTTGCACTTGGCTCACCTTCATGGTCTTATCCTTGCTTATACCTATGCCCTCTTTGGCTTACTTCTATCTACTTTATGATACTCATCAGTCCCTGTAACTTTTTGTCTCATTGACCTACCCCTGTACCATGGGTCTAGCTTCCAATAGACTGTACTCTTTCAATCAATCCATCCACAAATTCTTGGTACTCAATTAATTCCCCCTAGATAGCTTCACAACTTATATGACCCCCTACTTCTTTCCTCCAATATTAGCTTTGCAGTCATTAGGTCTTAGTCATGCTGAGCTTCTTATCATCTTCATTAATCACTGTGTTTTATAATGTATTCCATGGTAAAATGTTGATCCCCATACTTAGAATTGTCTGAGCATTAGCCCATTCAGTAATTATCATTCTGTCATAGTATTTTTATGTAAGGAGTAGCACTAAATGTTGAATTAAGAGTATCTGCTTTCAAGGAGTTGGTATTTTATTGGGAAAGAAACCACAAATAAAATAAGTAAATTATTCCATTAGAGAATTGCATGTATAGTGAAAAATAAGGTAATAAGACATTTAGGGAATAAGATAAAGGAAATGTAGGAACAGAGAAGAGGCTGGGTTAACCAGCCTTTAATCACTGTGAGAAAACACCCTAGAAGACAAAGTTAAGGAGGAAAGGTGTGTTTTGATTTACAGTTTCAGAGATTTCAGTCCATGGTCTCACGCTAGTGCTGGGGCTCATGATGAGACAGAATATCATGGTGGACTGTGTGTGGGGGACAAAGAGGCTCAGCTCATGGTGAACAGCATGGAGAAAAGAGAAGGAAAAGGGAGAGGGAGAGTAAGAGAGACAGACAGAGACAGGAAGACAGAGACAGAGATAGAGACAGAAAGAGAGAGAGAGACAGAGAGAGAGACAGAGAGAAAGAGACAGACAGAAACAGAAGCAGAGAAAAAAATAGAGATAGACAGAAAGAGACAAAGAAACAGAGACCGAGAGAGAAATACAGAGATAGAGACAGAGAGAAAGACACAGAGAGACAGAGAGAGAGAGACAGAGACAGAGAAAGATGGAGAAAGAGATAGAGACAGAGAAAGAAAGAGACAGAGACAGAGAGAAAGATGGAGACACAGAGGAAGACAGGAAGAATGTAGTCCCCAAGGTCAGCCCTCCACGATCCACTCTCTTTAGGCCTCATAACCTGTCAGTAAGGCCATCAAATTATGATCCGTTCCTCTATAGGGCTCTGACAGATATAAGCATGATAAAAATGAACATGTTGGTAGATCTTTCCTAGGTCCCTAAATGTTCTAATACAAAGAAAAGATCATTAATTTAAAACACATTAATTTCATGGAATTTCTGCTTCTCTACTTCTTGTTAAGTACACTTTTCTCTCTTTCTTGTGTTCTTCTGGATATTAGCTTCTTTGATACGTAATGCTTTTTTCAAATGCATTACTTTTTCATTACTTACCATTACTTTGATAAGTAATGCTTTGTTTCCCTGTCATTAGAGCCCTGTCCTCAAAACCCTGCCTTTTACTAATCACTTTTCCTGATTGAAGTGTAGTTAAATAATCAGGCCAGGGATTCTTCACATTCCTCTTGATTCCAAAATAGACTTAGAGATGTAATCTTCGGGATGCTTTAGATTTAGAAAGAGAAGGTGTTTTAGAAGGACATGAGTCGAATCTACCATAATGTCTCTTATGCTTGCGTGGAAGGCCCAATCATTACCAGACAGGAAGTTTTCAGGACTAATAGTTTAATGTTTTATAGACCAGATGCCTAGAGAAGAGTCAGTACTATTTTATGAATTGCAGCATATTACTGTAATGCAAGTAGGGCTAGCCAAATGGGGAGTAGATTTTATAGTTCAAGATTGGAGTTTACATCAAATGTGTCTAAAACATAGCACTCAAAGCTCAGGCTGTACCTGAAATGTTATAGTCAATGTTTGTGCATAAAGCCTTACAAACAATATTAAGGTTTGTTGATATTCATTTTTTCTGTTACCTAAGAACATCCAGAAATCATAAAACACATCCTAAAACTAGAAAAATGTACGCTTGCTCTATTATAACATTTATCACATCAGAACACAAACGATTCCTTTCCACAGATCAGCTTAAACTGTGGCAGCAGAAAGCACGTCTCCTGGAGCTTTGAGTTCTTCCCCTACTCCCCTTTCATTCTAGCCTATCCCATTACTTATCGCTTTAGTTTATGTAGTTGATCCTCCTTGAAAGTTGAGTTAATGAATGAACTGTTGAATAAATAATAAAGTAAATATTTTACTTCCTCCTGAGATTTTTTTTGCTTAGAGTTTGTCTCAATTAGCTTACATTTAGTATTTTAGTTGGTAAATTGTATCTGAAAACTAGAACCTGCTATTCAATGCAGATTGTGAATCGCAATCCAAGGAGACTCTTAATTTTGATTGACAGCTTGATTGGCTTGAGGAAAAGCAAGGGGCTTAGTGAAGTGCACATCTGTGGAGGTCTGGGTAGATTGTGAAGGAGTGACCCCTGGCCCCTTCCATTCAGGCTGTCTTCCCCTGCCCTCCACTACCTGGAGACCATAAATTGAATTGCTTTCTTCCACCATACCCTATTGCTATGAAGTTTCTGCCTTAGAACCAGCAAACTATGGACTGAAGCCTCTGAAACCATTAGCCAAGTAACCTCTCCTTTTTTCAATAGTGGATTGCTGGCATTTTGTCCCAGTAATGTAAGGCTGACTGATATACTAAAAAATCCAAAATGTGAAATTTCCAAAATTGTGAACTTCTTGACCATCAAAATAAAACCATGAGTAGAAAGTTGCAGTATTATGTAAAGTTAACTTTAGGCTATATACATAAAGTTTAAATAAAACACAGGTGAATATTTTGTCTATTTTTGCCATCCATTCCGAAGATATTTTCTTATGTACTTGTTTTCTTTTTTTTTTTTTTTTTTTTTTTTTTTTTTGTGTGTGTGTTTGTATTGAGTACAGGGTCTACAGGGTCTCACTACACAGATCATACTTATAGAGACCCTTCCTGCTTTTTAGCATCCTGAGAACTGGGATAGGTGTGTACCACTAAGTCCAGTCTCAAACACCATTTCAGTGTGCCCCGGGGGTAGGGCCTGCACTGCAGGCTGGGGGTCAGATCCCCAGCCCCTGCGCCTACCTAAGCAGGCACTTTAATCTGCTGAGCTATCTGGCCAGCCCTCTTATATACTTATAAATAATCCATTTACTCACAAATTTGTTATCAGTTTCTATGGATCCAAGTTTTGTTCCTTGCCATTTGCAACAGCTATGAGCTAGGTGGGAACAAACAAAGGAAACCACAGTGAGTCAAATACCAGCTTCTGAAGAGGTGGTGGAACTGACTCTGCAGACACTGAAGATATTTTGTTGTTCCGTGCTTTTCTGAATTGGGACTGATCTATTTACTCTTTGACTTCTCACTTTCAGTGCCTCTAGGTGCTCAATTGGGATACTTGGCAGAAGCACCATTTGTGGATGTGGATCAGAGTCAAATTCTTAAGGAAATGAAGATGGGATAAAAATGTCTAAACCAATGAATTTTACTAAACAAAAATTAAATATCAAATGATACCCAAGGGCCTCAAATAAGCTCAATGTCTGTTTGCACAGCCTCTCCACATCACCAGGATCCATGACAACAGACACGTGTCCTCTTATTTTTGATCTTGTGGGGTTTCAGGTGAAGGTGTGGGGCAAGCAATAAGTAGGTTTTATTGAGAGAATTGAAAGGCAGACAACTAGCTGAATAATATGCAAAATCCTCATTTCTTTTTTCTTCACACCAAGAGGATACAGGGCCTATACTACAAGTGCATGCACAGTAGAATGGATTCCAAGTGTGCTCGAAGCACCTTGCTGCTCTTCTTTCAGAGAATGAGTAATGGTAGGAACTTGGTGAGCATGAGACCAGCCTCATAGAGGCAGGCAGATGTGGAGAGCAGAGGAGGGTTCGAGCTTATATGGCAGATCAGCAACAGCACACTTCAGAGCCAGCATTGTAGAATTCTTTCATTCACTGGAGGAAGGGTGCTAGGTCATCCACATGGTAAGATGGTTTGATTCCTGCTATACAGGGTAGGCAATAATATATATCAACCAAATAAATACTGTGATTTAATATTGTTAAAGTCTACCACAGTATATTCATAAGCATGAAATTGACAACAAGGTGGTGAAAGACAACCAGAAAGCATAGCATATGAGGTGATTAAGAAGAATAATGCTGAAGCTGTATACTGAAGAAACAGGAACTGCAAAGAGACATAAAACAAAGCACAGGGGGGCAAATGGAAAGAAAATGTATGAGAGTTAAAAAGCAAGTCAAAGTTGGGCCTGAAGCAGGAAAGAGGCTTCTAAAGTTAGCTTCAAAGTCCTGTTTGAATGAAAAAGAAATTACAGCAGACAACATACATATTAATGAAGCTGAAATAATATTGGAAAACAACCATTATCGTTACCTAGATTAAAAGAAAAGACAAGATTAACACCTCATGCATCACTAGGACAGAATAAGAATCAGGCTTATCAACAAGCTCTCACCACCCCCACCACCCCACCCTCTTCATCTTTCCCAGGTTTGAGAAAGATGCTGAAGAGAATTAATTGACAAATATCAGCTGCAGCTGCATGTTTTGGTAAATACAGTGAAATAAGTAAGAGTACAGGCTGAGTGTAAGGGACAGGATGTGTATGTGAAGTATCAAGAAAGTGCTTATATAGCAATAAGCTTCTCTTCTGGAGGGTTAACAGCCCAAGCTGGCAGACCAAAAATTATAGAAAAAGGAGGGTCACAAGGACAGCCAACATTTTGGCCTGAGCCTTTCAAGGTCAATTAAGACTCAGGACATATGAGAACCTGTACTATAACATCATGCAACTCAATTGTGTCCCAAATTTTCTGATAAAGAAGATTATGGGGCCAAAGGGGAAAGTGATCCATGATGTAGAGTGTGCCTAAGGAGAGTCACTTGGAGAGAAAACATTCTCTCAGGCTTTCACAGAGAGAAAATTGGTCAAGCAATGGCTGTGACTCATCCAGATGTTGACACAGACAAAGGTTCTACAAATTGTTGTACAGGGTCTCAAGATAAATCCTGAGGGGATTTGACAGACCTTTATCAGATATAAAAGCTATAATTCTTGTTACATGGGTCTTGCTTTATCTTGGTCTTAACCATCCAGCAGAAAAGTATTAAACCAAGTATAAGAAGTATGCTGAGCTGTAAAAGACTCAAGTCAACATCTTCTGACACTGCCAGACATACAGAAAACTCAATACTATTATGGACTACTGGGCTATTTGGGAATATTTTGCTGAATTCACATACCTATAATATTTAGTTAACGAAAGTAAATGAAAAAGGGGATACAAGGGCCAGGGAGATGGCTCAGTGGAAGAACCACTTCCCGACAAGCGCAAGGGCCTGAGTTCAATCCCTGGTTCCACCAAAAAAAAAAAAAAAAAAAAAAAAAGCTCTGAATTGTTTGCCGGGGAGATGGCTCAGTAGAATAAACGCTTCCCTGGCAAGCGCAAGGGCCTCAGTTCAATCCCCGGTTCCACCAAAAAAAAAAATATAGACAAAAGGGGATACAAATCAATGACCATTTTGTATCTGTATATTCAAAAGAGTCAAGATAAATATACAGCTACATTTTCTTAATTCAATGAATAAAGGGATCTGTTATAATAGTGTTTGTAAATAGAATATCATGTCTGCATCTTGTACAGCAATTAACCACTAAGTAAACAAAATACAATGTGTTAATTATCGAAACTGTCCTACTAATTTGATGTGAAACTGTCTCATTGCTACTTGTTTCTTAGTAAAATTATGGAAAAAATGAAAGTGCTTATAAAACCTAGAAAGTAGTTCTGTGAGCAAGTAAAGGGTAGGAAGAAGCAAAGGATTTCAAAAGCTGAAAGTTGTAGAAGTAATGTATTTCATTTCCAGTGGAAAAATCAAAGGGACAAATATTTAATGTTTTCTTGAAGTAAGGATAATTAATCTTCATTTTTTGTCATTTTTGCAAATTGCTCAAATATTGTACAGTATCTCTAAAGAACAAAGGTTTTATTAAATAACGATATTGTCTGGCTCTGTCGTGCAATGGATAGCACACTGAACTTCTGTTGAATAACTATATTCAGGGGCCAGGGAGATGGCTCAGTAGAATAAGCACTTCCCTGGCAAGCGCAAGTGTCTGAGTTCAATCCCCAGTTCCACCAATAAATAAATAAATTAAATAAATAAATAACTATATTCAGCCAGTTTAAATTTCTAGTTGATCACTATGAAGTTCGGCTTATATCTTCACTCATTATAGATCTCGCTGGAGAAAGGAAAGTTCTATCAGGGTAGATAACACTCCCTGAAGGACAGAGAATGGAACCACAGTTCGATACCCAAATGGATGAACCGTCCCAACTAAGCCTGGGTTCAGAAGAGTTGATTCACAGTCACACCAAAGCCAGTAACTAGATAGTTGCCTGAGAAAAATCAACACATTGGCTACATTCTGCTCAGATTTTGCTGTTTGATACATAACATTATTATGGCCTAACAAAATCATTATGCCAGAGTCAATCAGCTATGATCTTAAATGCAAACTAAAATAAACGTCTCATGATTTTATTTGTGGGCACTGAATATTTTTGTCTCAGCATCAAATAAATTGTCTAAGACAATAACTGATAAAAAGCTCGTTCCAATTTACATTCCCCACAACATCATATACATGTTTTACAATTGATGAGTGTTGCCATTCTTATGCTATTCATCATAAAATGTAACACTTTATATCAAAGTAATTGTACCTGGGGATTTATTTTCCAAACAACTAATTAATTCTACAGGAAAATTAACTGCATGTGTTATAAAATTAGTCCAAATCTGATGCTAGTCAATTCTGAATTAAATCAGTCTACACAAGTTGAAGGCTTCATCTCACAAAATTGGGCCTTAACTTCAGGTGCCACAGTAGTAGGCCGTGGCTTAAACCTCCGTGATTCCCTCCTTGAGTTCCAGTGTTCTACTCAGTTTGCTCACAGAACTCAGAGAAACACATTTGTCAGTTTATTATATCGCAAAGGATTCAGATGATCAAGCAATATTTGATCTCTGACCCTGGTTGCTGATATGCAGATTCTAAGATAAGACCTTTCTAATTTCCTAAGTGATAGCAACAAATGACACAAAGTTCCTAAAAAAAATCTGAATTTGCTGAGTAGTTCATTGTCATTCTAATGAAAAATCCCAGGATGGTAATTGACTGCCAGAGGAATCAATCATGTTGACAAGGAAATTTCAGCCTCACTCTCTGACTTCCAGAGGGGGCAGGGAGGTGGTAAAGGCTGTGCTGACCACCAACGCCCCTGATGTAATCACAATCATGTCATGTCTAAATAGTAAAGCATCTATACAAATCCAAAGGAGCAGAACTGGGTGTGCTTTGCAATAGCTGAATGGGAGTCTGCAGTGTATGGAACCCCGTGCCCAGCTTAAGTTGGTGTGTGTGTGTGTGTGTGTGTGTGTGTGCTCGGAACTTGTAGTGATCCTTCTGTTTTCACCTCCCTGGGGCTGGGATTATAAGCATGGCCACCATGCTGGGTCTCTGTAGCTGTCTCAGTGCTCCCAGGGGCAGGGCCACATGGTATCTTGTGCCAGGCATCAAACCCAAGTTCCTGTGCTTGCCTAAGCAGGCTCTTAGTCTGCTGAGCTATTTTGTTGTTATTGCTGTTGGAACCGGGAGTTGAACTCAGGCCCTTGCACTTGACAGGGAAGCGCTTATTCCACTGAGCCATCTCCCCAGCCCCTGCATGTTGAGCTATCTCACCGGCTCTTAAGTTTTATTTTTGCATATATCTTGGGACTTGGGAAGGAGTTGATGTTCAGAATTTTTATTCATCTGGCTTTTCTATTGTCTAACCCATTTTTTAAACCAATCTCACCATTCCTTCCTTTTATCTTTCCCTCACACTTACAGATTAATTATGCTGTGATGTGGTTATTAAGCCTAATTTGTCAACTTGATTGGCTTGGGAGCCACACAGAACAAGCCACACAGAAGACTGGTAAAGTGCACTTCTGGGTGTGTGTGGCTCCATGTTAGAGACATGATTTCGGGTGATACGGGTCCTTGGCCCCTTCTCCACTGGCTGTGCTCTGCTGCTCTATTTCCTGGGTCATCAGGAATTTTTCTTCTCTTCTGAGCAGCTTTGTTGTATTGTATTCTTTTGTCCTGGAGCTAGCTGGCCATGGAATGAATCCTCTCAAACTATGAACCAAATAAACATCTCTCCCTATAAGTTGTGGGGGTCATGTGTTATGTGCCAGTGACAGGCGCTAATATATATGAATAGGCCTCTAATACATTTCATTAATGTCTCTATTCACTTTTTAAAAAGTATTTAAAAGAATCTTTATTTATTTATTTGGTACAGAGTCTTCCTACACTGCTCAGAATTGTAGTGATCCTCCTATTTCTATCTCCCCAGCACTGGCATTAAAGGTGTGCATTAAAAGTGCTGACTCCCAGTTTTAGTGACTGGCACAGCTTGTGGCATCGTGGATGAAGCCTGGGTCCTTGTGCTTCACAAGCAGGCTCTTAGACTGCAGAGCTATCTTCCCAGCCCCAGGTCTCCCTATCCTTGTACCAGTAATATCCAATCATCTTCATCCCTAAGCAACTAGTAGGAAAAGCTGTTATGCTACATTGTTCTTCTTTAATAGTGACTGTTTATATCCTTTGAATTTACATACATGTATGACAACTTGCCAAACTGGACACATCCACATGCCTGTTTTTTAGTGAGCTTCATTGCATGAACTGTAAATCAATAGAGGTATTCCAGTTTGTATGCACTTACTTAAATTTTCTTTATCTGCATAATATCTTGTCAAAATTTCACATGAGGCCAGGGAGATGGCTCAGTAGAATAAGTGCTTCCCTGGCAAGTGCAAGGGCCTGAGTTCAATCCCTGGTGCCACAAAAAAAAAAAAAAAAAAAAAAAAAAAAAATTCACATGAAAGTTTTACACAACAAAATATATTTATTCTTAAGAACTTTGTTTTGTGAGCTTTATTATAAATTACAATTTTGGAAAACACCATTTCCTAATCACCTTTTGTCTAGTCAGAAATAGAAATCAGCATTTCTTCCAATATAGTCAGTCCGTCCGTCCGTCTGTCCGTCCGTCCATCCATCCATCCATCCATCCATCCATCCATCCACCCACCCAGCCACCCATCCACCCATCCACCCACCCA
>PVKA01020829.1:0-39687 GCA_004027165.1 Ctenomys sociabilis
CGAACAAATATATGAAAAAATGCTCCACATCGCTAGCCATTCGTGAAATGCAAATAAAAACAACACTGAGATATCATCTCACTCCAGAAAGAATGGCTATCATAAGGAAATCAACCAACAACAAATGTTGGAGAGGTTGTGGGGAAAAGGGAACGCTTCTCCACTGCTGGTGGGAATGTAGACTGGTACAACCATTGTGCAGGTCAGTGTGGAGACTCCTCAAAAGAGTAGGACTAGTAATCCCATTCAAGCCGGCTATCCCCCTACTGGGAATTTTCCCAAAGGATTTGGATACATTGTACCAAATATATTTTTTAAAAAAAGTATAAAAGAAAATACAACCAGAGAGAACAAAAGAGAGTAAAATTTAAGTGGGCCAGGAAATAAAACAGTATTTTGATATATATATATCAAGTAATTTTAATTAGAGACATCTAAATTATCAAGTTGACACAGAACCCTTTAAGAGTTATTTAACACATTAAAATTTAAGAAATTAAAAGGACACAAAATCAAAGTCATGTAAAAAACTATGGTAACATTTTCCTGAAAATCCTGTTATCAAGCAAAACAAATTTTATTTAATGTAAAACAGAAAGAAAACAAAATAACAGTAAAAAAAAAAAAAAAAAAACCCTGAACTTCACTGCTTAGAGAATATAACACTACATTTACAGATGACAGCAAGAAGACAAAACTCCCTCACTCTATTTTCAATGGCCTCCATAAAAAAATACAACAACAAAAACTAGGAAAGTTAAAATAACTGATTATAATATGACACGATTTTAAGATAACTGTAACAGGTTAGGAGTTTTGGTTACTCCTTAAAGTAAGTCAATAGTAATGCAGATAATGCTTCATGAAACACCCAATCTTAGGAAGGACATTCAGTGTACAAGCCAGTGTAAAGCCAGAGGACAGAAGCCGAGATAAAAAACAGATTTTACAAAAAAAAAAATGACTGGTGAAAAGAGACGAGGACGATGAAAAAGATGAAATTCATCATCACATGCATGAATGGAGATGCATGTACAAGTGTGCTTGTATTCTCAATATTAATTTTTGTTCACTAAACTAAACTATCCAGGACACTACTTCCACCACTTCTTTTTAACTGTAATAATACAACAAGCTAAATCCTGAGAAGATTAATGTATGTATATATGTAAAGTAAGTATGACTATATTACATTTAAAATAAACAACTAGGGAAAAAGTTTACCTTGTAAGGAGCTACAAAATTCAAAGCAGAGATAAAATTTCTGAAGTATAAAAGGCATGCACTTCATCTTAATCCACAATCTCCATTAAAAGCTGAATATCCAAATGAATTTTAGAATTTCATACCTCTTATACTTCACAGCAGTGACTTGAGTGCTACCCTTATAAGTTGGTAAAAGGAATACAAGTTCATACACAATCTATGGATTAGGCTTACCTACCATGGATATTCTTTTAAGGTAAAAGTGAATTTTACAGCAATAAATTACATAATTTTAAAAAGCTGGTTACTATACTATTCCAGACTTACAGAATCAACAGCCCCAGGATATTTGTGTGTGTGTATGTGTTTGTGTGTTCCCAATTTCTATGTCAGTAGAAGAAAGGGATTAGGAAAATGAAGGAGATGGAAAAACATCCACAGGTGACTATCAAACATTGGATGATATAAAAACACAGATTGTTCATCACCATGAGATTACATTTACAAAAACAGGATTTATCTTAAAATAGATGTGTAGAAAGAAAGTAAACTTTCAAATTACCAGTCACTGGAGTACATGCTGGCCTGCCACTTTAGTGTACCCTTAGCCTGACTTACATAGATGCTATTTATTCAATTATCCACTCAATTGAGCTTTTGGTATTGGTAACAACATAGTGAAATTTAAGCTTACATCTAGATTTCTAACTACAGCTTTTGCCTTCACATCAGGATATAATCCTGGATGGAGGTCCAGTATATGTACAAAGAAAGATTTCTTGTCACATTCTCTTCCTAAGAATTGTTGCATAGACTGCAAAGTTAGGATCAAATTAATGGGTTATAAGGTATCATTTCTCAAGCTATGAATAACCACTTACAACATGCTTGCACATTATTTTGTTCTAATAGCTATTTCACTTATACTGTAATTAAGGAAAAAATATTGTAGTGTAGTAGCCAAAAAAGAAATAATAAAAAATATACATTGATATGTAGAAAAATTTATTCTCACAATTTACAAGGTCAACATGACCTTAATGATTATAAATATAAATTATGATGTTATTGCAGGTTACCAGATATGGTTCAGAAAGATAAACTCCATTGGTATTTTTTTTAAAGGGCTATGTAAAAAACATACATAGGTTCTACTGCTGCTCATTTAAAAATTCTCTGTCTTAGGCAGAGAGCATCCAGGGTTCAATTCCCAGAGTGTAGTGCCAGCAATGCCCCTGGGGTACACTGAGACAGCGATGGAGACCCTGCAGATCGTGTATCAAATATATACAAACAATAGTAATAATAAAAATTCTCTGTACACTTAACATGACATTTCTCTTTTTGGTACCAGGAATTGAAAAATGATGTCTTCATTAATCAAAAATCAGTTTACTGGTTTTCTTAAAACTGATACAATTAGACTGGGCGTGCCAGTAATTCCAGTGCTTGGGAGGCTAAAAACAGGAGGATCATCACTGCCAGTTCGATCTGTGTAGTGAGATCCTGTAGACCGTGTACTAAATACATTAAAAAAAAAAAAAAAAACAAAACGATAGAATTATAAGACAGAAAATAAGGTATACTAAACATAAAAAATATGGAACACTGTGATGAATTTCTAATGGTAACAAAGCAATTTAATTGAAATTAAAATGCAATCACTTCAATTATGAAATACAAAATAACCACATACATTTTTGCCATGTCTATAAGGTTAACACCCTATGACTTACTATTAAAACAAAGCATTCAATTTAGAAATGTAGCATTCATGAGGATGTTACAATCCAATACCCTAGATATTCACACAGTGCTCTAAAATGAGAATTAACATTGTCAATTCTTGAGGAAACTAAAATACCAAGAGATAAACGCAGATCCAAAAGTTACATTTCTTGTTATATAGGTCTTGCTTTATCTTGATCTTAACCATCCAGCAGTAAAGTAAAAAAACAAGGTATGAAAAGTAAAGCCATTTATAAAAGGCTCAAGTCCACAACTTTGACATTGTCAGTCCTACGGATAACCCACTACTATTATGGATTGCTGGACTATATTGAAATATTTTGCTGAATTCACACACCTACAATAGTTAAATGACAATGGAATAACCTTCTCTGACAAAACCAAAAAAGGGGATACAAAGGAAGAACCATCTTGCATCTTTATATACAAAATAGGATAGATACACAGCTACTTTCTCTTAATTTAATGAGAAGAAAGGTTTGTACTAGTAGTATTTGGACAGGATATCATGTCTGCATCTTGTACAATGAAAAACCACTAAGAAGATAACAATATGCAATGTATTAATTATTGAAACTGTCCTATTAATTGGTTTTGAAACTGTCTCATTGCGATTTCTCAATAAAATTGATAAAATAAAATAAACAGGTTCAAAGTAAATATCAAAGCAGGAAGCTGAGCCAAAGCTGCTGGTCTCCGTTTTTATCCATTAGTCCATCTTGCCCAATTTGATTACTTTATCATTTACTTTAAACTGTCCTAACCTAGCATTCCACATTTGGAAATTACTCATGTAGGAATCTACTTGACTTAGGATAGCCACTACTGTGCAAGTATGAATATACTTAGAAATTATTTCAAGTATGGGTTTTATATCCTGTTTAAATTATTTAAAAGATTTTAAATACAGAAGTCTTACCCAAAAGGTATATGCATGTTCAGAACATTTAACATTTTTCTTATTATTCCAAGTACAAGACATTTTCTTTCAGAAGCAAACTATATTCTTCTTAAAATAATTAAAAGCTATGTAAGGTAAACATTTTTGTGTACCATTTCAAAACTTGTTCGTTTATACAAGCTTGTGCTTGTATTATACATGTGAAGAACATTTATACACAGTACATATTGCCGCCAATAATACACTTAAAGCGCAGAAGAGAAACAGGCCAAAGAACATTTTTAAAACTTTTTCTAGCTTTAAAACATAAATTAAATAATTCTTTTATTAAAATGTATTTTAAAACCAGACACCCCCAAATCCCAGTCCAGTGGTTTGCTAACCTTGCGAGCGAAGTCTCCTTTGCCTTTACTATAGGCTTTATTCTCAAGGAAGTCATATACACAGTGAGCCAAAGCTGGGCATGCTTTCATCATTTCAGGAGTTAACAGCAACTAATGAAGAAATTCAAAGTTATCTTACAAAGATAAGAAAATTACTGCTTATAATTTCATCTCTTAAAAAGAATGTAAAGAATTTAATTCTGTACTTTGAAAAACAATTAAAATAGTCACTAATAACTTGGAGGTAAGATAGGTCCTTCCTGTTATTTTATATTCAGCATATCTGTGAAAGTTGTCCAAAAGTATTTGCTGATTTTAATATATATATATATATAACATCTGATACCAAGATGCTTCACATTACAAATGTTAAAATTCACATAATGCTAAAATCAACATTAATAGAAAGAGAATCTTATGAAGCAGAAAACACAAAAAATAAGCCAACAAAAACTTCCAAATGTTACAAAGAATTTCCAAACAAAATAATGCTTTCACAGTGTCAATAATTATTATCACAACTTAGTTCTTTCAATGGAGCAACTTGTAACATACTGAATTTATGAGCTAATTTATGGTACAATCACAATTAAAAGGTATATTAGGACCAGGTATGGAAAGATGTAGTCATTTTCTAAATCTTACAATAATTCACAGATTTTAATGGAACTGAAGTTTAGTCTTTTAAAAAATCAAAACTTTCAACAAGGGTCATAATAAATGAAACCAGATAAGCTTTTTTTTTTAACGGGTTATTGAACTCAGGCACTTGAGCTTGCCAGTCAAGAGCTTGTTCTACTGAGCCATCTCCCTATCCCCCAGATGATAAGCTTTAAATCAAGAGAGGACAAAGGTGAACAACAACAGAATTTATTATTTTTGCAGTCTAATGAATCAGTACATAATAACATGGAATTACAATAATGACTATAACAAACCCAGTAACAATTATAAATATTTTAAGATGAAAGGATAAAAGCATTTAGAGTATCATTAGCTGTATTTCACTAAATTCTACAATAGGAGTCAACAAAATTTTTCTGTGAATAGTCAGATAGCTATTATTTTTGGTTTTGAGTTACATAGTGCCTCCATTGTAGCTACTCAACTCTGCTATGTGCCAATAAATCTCTTTTAATGAAAAGACAGGTAGTATACTGGTTGGATCCAAGTTTGTACTATAAAGATTGCTGTACTAGAGGATAGGGAGCTAAATAATGAAACATTAGAACTTAATGCTTCTCTGACACACATGCAAACTTCCTAAGCTACTAATTAGCTAAACTAGTCATTTTTGGAGTCCTAACAATTTAAGTAACAAATAACTTGTATATTATGTGTTCTTCTACAAAAGAAAATACCCAGAAGAAATAACCCTTCAGATCTACCTTAGAAGCCTTATAATCACTCTAGGCCATGTGAGACAGTTATACACATCTTTCTGAAAACAGAAATCAACTAGATTTGAAACACCATGAAGAGGTACTATACACAGACCTGAGAACATTTAACTATCATAAAATACCTACAGTACTCTAGAGTGGCTGTGTTATCTGAATATGAGAAAGCACAATCTGAATGGTTAAGAAAACCTCTAAGCTAATCAGTAAGTGCAGAAATAATGTTTATGTATAACCGTAAAGATGACATGAAACATTTAACGTGGTATTCAGAAGTGGTTGTTGTCCCACTATTACAGTTTAAAAACAGTAAGACTTAAACCTAGGGCCAAACGCATGTCAGGTATACCACCTCTGACTCAGCGCAGCCTCCAGTCCCATTTTTTAATGAAGAAATCTGCTGTGAGGTGTAACATGAATATCTACAGTAAAAACAGTAGTAAACATCAGTTTACCTGTAAATAGGCATTTAGATCCTTTTTCCTCTTTTCTAAAAAATCTCTATCCATGTTATTAAAAGTCTTTTTACCAGGAAGCTTCAATATGCTTGACAGATTTTCAAACTGAAAGACAAAAAATACATTCAGTAGTCTTAGTTTTTATAAAAAGAGAAAATAAGTTTTCATGTGATAATTTTCCTACATATCAAAAATATTTTTCAAGAAATGATTTGTGAAGTTTGTTACACTAAGCAAAAAGCAGGGAGAAAAGGTTAAGTAGGTCCAAAACACTGTTCTAATGGTATTTATTACAAAGAATTTGCAATAAAGAATGAAAAACTAATGAAATGGATATTGATCATATGAGGATTTCATTTAAATGTTCAATTTCATTTCAATTTTGAAATGATTCTAACTTTTCATCAAAAGTAGGTCCATCATGGCTGAGGAGATAGGTCAGTGGTCTAAGTGCCTGCCTGGCAAGTACAAGAACCCAGGTTCAATCCCTGGTACCACATGCTGAGCATGTCTGTAATCCCAGTGCCTGGGAGGCTGAGACAGGAAGAACACTATAAATCCAAGTTGCACAGTAAGTAAGACCCTGTATCTAAATAAATAAATAAAGTTCATTACTACCCAGTCCCTAGCACTGGGATTAAACCCAGAGCTGCTCCACTCACTAGTCCTTTATATTGTTTTATTTTGAAACAGGGTCTCAGTAAGGTTTTCAGGGAAGCCTTTAAACTTCAGATTTTCCTGTCCTGGCCACTCAAGTTGTTGAGATAACAGTTGTGTGCCACTGCTACAGACAAAAGTTTTAAGAAATAATTTTCTTAACAACTTCTTGGTGAATAAAATACCAACAAAATTTTAATTAGCCATGAGTTCCTGGCTTGCTGAAAAACCTACTAAGAGAGTATGTTTAGTATTAGTAATTATAAATTAATGAATCACTAATATGTAACTATTAAAAATAGAAAAGACTAATTTAAAAATATAGTAGCCCAAACCCTGGCTGCTGCACTCTGCCTAAGCAGGTGCTTTAGAACACTGAGCTATCTGGCCAGCCCTGTAAAGCTAACACTTACAAAAAGCATAAATACTATGTATATGTCTGTTATTTTAAGCCTTATCTTTTTACGTTACACACAGCAGGGTTAGATTCTAACATACTATTCAAAAATTGGAAAATCACACTTGAAATTCTGTTATTAAGAAAATTTCAAAATGTGTTAATATTCAAGTATCTAATTCAACTTATGTAATGAATACTTATTATACAACTGATATATTTCATTTTAGCTGTACTTAATTTCATTCAATAAAACAGAAATGTATCTTATCTATTAGAATGCATATTCCTAAGGAAAACTCCTACACTGTCTTTCTAGTACTGAGAAAAATATGGGACATACAGGAAAATCTCAGTTAAGTATTTACTGAAT
The DNA here is from genome assembly GCA_004027165.1 of Ctenomys sociabilis. Classification (NCBI taxonomy): domain Eukaryota; kingdom Metazoa; phylum Chordata; class Mammalia; order Rodentia; family Ctenomyidae; genus Ctenomys; species Ctenomys sociabilis. The sequence continues at coordinate 7,525 of PVKA01020829.1, forward strand.
AAATGAATGGGCAATTCAGGATGTTTCTAAAAAGTATATGACTTTAGCTAACTTTTTTTTCATGTTGTAAGTCTCAATATATGCCAAATTAGATTTTTATTTTTATTTTTTATATTTATTTGGTACAAGATCTCACTACACAGCTGACTCATAGTGATACCCCTGTTTTCAGCCTCCTCAGTGCTGGGATTACAGATGTGCACAACCATGCCTGGATTCTGTGGCCAGCTCAACATGCCCGGGTGCAGGGCTGGCAAGGGAGGTGGTGCCTTGGATGGAACCACAGTCCCCGCACTTGTCTAAGCAGGAGCTTTAATTTGTTGAGCTATCTTGCTGACCCCCCAAATTAATTTTAAACATCTTTAAATAAGTGACAGTACATATATTTAGGCTGAAAGAAACAGCATATCTCAAAGTCAGATAAACAAAATAAAATGTTTGAAAAAATCTACCTATGAAATTAACAATTATTCTTGTCAACAGGCTGTACTGTAACCAACTGGTGAATTACTGACCACTGAAGTTTTCTTTTTGTACAGAACTTAAAATTTAAAAATACAGGTTTAATAAGGAAGAAATAATAGCTTACCTTATTTATATTTAATATTATAGTAAAAGCTAATTTTCACCTAACATCTTAGTTTTAAATTCTTCTGTGAACAATCAAATATTAATAATAACTATGACTTTAAAAAGAAACAAAATGAAAGCATGCCTCCTTCATCTACACTGAACCATCTAAAAAACTGTACTATACCAATTTTATTTAATTTTTAGTACTATGTTGAAGGGGAAAATTTTTGTATGGACTGTCTTACCAACAGATTTCTTTTTTGAACAGTACATTCTTTACTTACATTTGTCAATGTGTGAAAATATTCTTACATAGAATATTTTCAATTATGACATTCTTCTTTGTAGAAAGAAAAATTTAACAATTTGCACAATGAAAATTTCATATTCAACAAATTCCCCACTAATTTCCACTAAACAGAAATAGTCTAGCAACTGAAATTACTTTGAATAATTCTCATATTTAGTAAAAGTGTACAGATAGGAAGAAATATAAGATTATGCTTTTAAAATAATTATTAAATAGTATTAAGACTAAAGCATTTATTTCTTTAGTGTAGGTCAAAAAATTATTTCAGCTATGTAAATAAATTAATCTGAGCCAGGTGTGGTGGCGCACACCTGGTAAACACAAAACTTGGGAAGCTGAGGTAGGAGGATCACTGCAAGTTCAAGGCCAGCCTGGGCTCCATAGTGAGTTCAAGGCCAGGCTGAACTACATAGCAAGACCCAGTCTCCAAAAAACAAACAAAATAAAAATCTATTCAAGTACAGACATATGAAAATTACTCATTTTATTAGGAATAAAATTAAAAATAATTCCATTATCATGGGATTCAGAAGTCATTAGTAATCTTTTCAAAGTCACACTGAAGCTATTAAGTTTATTTAAAAATGGCCCCAAGTATTTTAATGAGATTACCATGTATCAACCACATTTTTGCACCATCTTAACTACTTTTTTTTTATTACTAGAGTAGCACAATAACATGCCAAAGCTTTATCCTGCTTAATTAAGTTAACTTTATTATTTTTATTCACTTAACATTACTTATATATCTAAAAACTTTGAGTAAATCAGATTTTCAAGAATTAAAATAAAAGGGGCCAGGGAGATGGCTCAGTAGAATAAGCACTTGCCTGGCAAGTGCAGGGGCTTGAGTTCAGTCCCCAGTTATGCAAAAAAAAAAAAAAAACAAAAACACAAAGAATTAAAATAAAATTCCACAGATCATCCATTTTACTTTATCTTGTCATGTTTTACTTTTTCTAAGCTTAGAAGATAAAACATGTAATCAAAAATAGGCAAGAAAAATAGTTTCTTTAGAGTCACTCTAGTTACTCCTAAAAAATGAGAGATTTCTTTAGTAAGAATTAAAAACATAATCTGAGGTTTGGCCAAATAGTTCAGTGGATTAAAGCACCTGCAAGCAGGCACAGGGGCTGGGATTTTGATCCCTGGACCTGCTGTGCTGGCCCTGCTCCTGGGGCACACTGAGTCGGCAAATGAGACTGGGTTTGGTGGCGCACACCTGTAATCCCAGCTCTTGGGAGGATGTAAACAGGAGAATCACTAAGAATCCAAACTAGTAGTGAGACCCTGAACACCCTGTAGACACTTCCCTAAAACACAAAACAAAACAAAACAAAAAACCAATCTGGTTGATGTCAAATTTACTTTAGATTGTGATTCAGAGTAACTTAAGGAAAAGATCTAGGGTTTACTATTACATTGTTGGAGAAAGTTAACATTTAAAATAACTGTATTTCTGAATTATGCTTCAAACAACAAAAGCATGAAACATACTCCAGCAACTCCCATCCCTACTCTAAACAAAACATCTACGAAGCACAAGATACACACACACACCACATACACCCAAATCAGAAATAACATGCTCATTTTAATTTTCCAAGGTATAATACTCATATTATTCCACTAGTCTACAATGGTAAGAATGGTTAAGATTCTCAAAACAGATTTATTAATTAATTCCTCGAAATCATTGTAACATTTATGCTGATTATATAAAACATTCTTACCTTTCATTAGTTTTGGTCAATATCTGAAGATCCATACAAAAATTTATAATCAAAATTTTATCAAGAAATAATGTAAAGCATACAGGTAAATACTTCATTACCTGTTCAGTAATTCTCATGTGGAAGTCATGGAAGTCACTGTAACGACGATAGGTTTTCCACATCTCCTCAGTGTTCAGATTGCGCCGGTGCACAGTGATGGCATACAATGCATATGTCTTGCCATGATCATTACAAACGCCTGCCACAGCATATGGGTCACAGTCAGCATATACTTGCCATTTAAAACAAATGAAGAGAAACAAAAGACACAAAGGAAGTTGAAGACCCCCCCCCAATAAATAAATAAATAAATAAATGAAATAAAATAACATGAAATGAAGAACTTAAAATGAAAGACTGAGAGGAAAGGGTATCACCAAGGGATAAAACATTTCTTTCTATCCTCTGTATTATTTATGTAAGTGTATAAGGATGATAGTATAAAATAAGCTAAAGGTTTAGGATGAGACTACCAATCACAAAATTATATTCATCTGGAGTTTTCTTTCCCAGAACTTTTACCTATTATTAATGATATTACCTCGGCACCTCCTGAGAGTACAACCCTGGGCTTTCTTAAATTTTATAGAGAAAAACAATGGAAACAAAATAATAACTGCTTCCACTAGTGCTATTTGGTTATTTTAGTGAAAATGTTTTCAACTAAACAACAAAAGCCATAGGACATGATTTATCTCTAGGTAGCTCTTTTCTTCAGCAGTTCTGAAGTGTTAATTTATTTTAGTCCTTTAACAACAAAATTTTTCTACCAAATTCCATATGAAGTAGTCTTTAAAAAAATTGAAATTTCTATTTTCTAATAATCTTAGCTATACTTTGAATCATATTCTAACTTTCAATTTTTTAGGCTGTATTTTATCCTAGGTTTCAAAAATTCTATTGTTTTCTCCCCAGCTATAATCTGTCTTCATCCATTGATCTTAATTTCAATCACTGCATTTTTTGATTCATAGAAAATTATTTGATTTTTTCATATAATTTATTCTTGCCTTAGGATGTCTGTGAATATTGTAATCATACTCATTTTATGTTCCATGAAGACTGACAGGGGCCAGGGAGATAGCTCAATGGCACATGCACCTGCCTGGCAAGCACAAGGTCCTGAATTTGATCCCCTGTATAAAAAAAAAAAAAGACTGACATCTCCAAGTTCTTAGGACACCATATAACTCACTTGCTGGGTCTGTGGAATCTCCCTTATTGTGGCTCATATTTCTTCTTATATCTTTAAACTGTTTTCTATAAATACACTTTCAACAGGTAGTGTTTGTTGATGGGCATTCTGAATGCTCTGGGCTATGGAACCATTTGCAATGCCCACTAATGCCACTAAAACAATGGTTTCTTTAGTTTAGAACTATTTTAATATAGTTGGCTCTCTGAATCTGGGGATTCTACACGGAGAAGTTCAACTAATCATGCACTGAAAGGTTTTTAAAAACATGTTTGTATAGAAAACATATACTTTAATCTTGTCATTATTGTTTAATCAATATAATACAACCTATTTTGTAGCATTTACTTTGTATTAGGTATAATAAATAATCTAGAGATTATTCAAAGTATTTGTGAAGATATGCATAGGTTATATGCAAATATTGTATCATCTTATAAAAAGGGATATGAACATCTTTTACTTAATTACCATTTAATTACCCATTATACAAATGACACAATTCTGGCCTCCACAGAGACCCTGGAACCAATACTCCACAGATACTGAGGTAAAACTGTACTAATTCTGGTCTCAGATCCTAGCTATACATTATTTGAGGACTTTATGCCAAACATATCGATGGTGAGATAAAAACTGGATTTCTAATTTCTTGTGGGTGACAGATATTATTTCCAATCAGAATCTTAACATTTTCCCTGCTCTCCCTTAAAACTTCAAAGATAAACTGAGTTTTTCTAGTTCCTCTTCCACCTCATGCTGCTCTTTACAACTAAGACTTTTACCCATTTCTAAACAAGAGTTGGCAAAGCAATAGAGAAATGGTTGTGTCCAAAACAGATTTAGAAAAAGGAAACAAAGCAGAGGACAATTACTATAACCATACCATCACAAGGTAACAAGAGCAATGAAGACAGTAGGTGTTGCAAAAAAAAACAAAGAGTAACATAACAACGCATTCTAAAAGATCAAGGATTTGTCACCAACTGCTAGGCAGGTAAGATTACCCAGGTATACATACATAACAGGAAGAATAATGAGGCTGCTATTAAAAAAGAAAAAGGGCAGAAGACAAAGGTAATGTGATTTCAAAAGATGAGAATGAGGCTAGCATGGTGATTTTGAGAAGATACCAATAAAACTAGGTTTTCTTTTTATTGCAGTGATATTATTTATGGGAGGCAGTCTACAAATCACTTCTTATTAATCCCTATTAAGTTAAAGAACTATTATCACAATGTTAATAACTTCACTAATGACACTGCTTAATTTCATCAATTTTTAAAAAGTAAGATTTCTCAATGGAAGAAGCAAGCAGACACTAGAGTTCAAGAAGCACTACACTGGATTGTAAATCTTTAGGCTCTATATTAGGTGTATTAAGGACATTGAGATCCAAACTCTAGTATTCAACTAGAAAAATAAATATTTATGAATGAACATTTCTATGAGATACCATGTTTAATAACTAATATGATTAATTTGTCCCATAACCACCCTATGAGGTAGGTGTTGTTACTATTACATTTAACAGATTAGGAAATTACAACTATAGAGAAATAAACTTCACCCAGTTATTAATAGAGGAAGGTTAGAATCCCAGCAATTCACTGAAAAAGTTGTGCTCTGAATACTACTATGCTACCTCTTCAGTATTGTTTGTCTGACCACAATTTATTAAAAATTTTAGCATAATAATTTCCATCCACCTTAAAAAGCTAGTAAATTCTTACTGAATAAACAAATGAACAGTCAATGCAGCTAGAAAGTCCTGATCCTCAGAAAAAAGGAATATTAATAACAGAAAAAAGACATTTGTCTCTTTTCTGAAAGGTAAGTTCAAGGTTGCCAAAAAACAAAAAGATAAATATTAATTAAACATTTACACCTTAACAAAAACTCATAATTTGAAGATGAACAAATAAGGGATGTTTAAAAGAATCTTAAACCACTGGAAAGAAAAAATGGAACAATATCAAAAGCTAGAAAGAAAATTTCACAGGACCTCTGCTGTAATTGGAGATGGTGATACTTCAAGACATTCAACAGCAATCTATGTACAACTATATGTAAAAGATAAAAGCCAACTGAGTCAGCAAGCACAGTTAACTTATTCCATAAATCTGGCATGGAGGAAACTACAGAATGACACTCTAGTTCCAGTGAGAAGCAAAATAAAACTCTGAACCTCATAAAATGAAAATTAAGTCTTTTTTAAATGCACTTAACACTATGGGATCTTTTTTTGGGGGGGAGTCTTTCCTCAGTAAATTATAAGAATGACATTGTATGTTTGAACTTCAGTATGAGTTCTATAAAATCATTCTAGGATTAGTGAGATAAGAAAATTATGATATTCATCAGCAATATCTAACTATGACCATTATGAACGAATTTTTTCTCCTGGATACACAAACAATGCTGTATTTGTTGGCTGATCATGATGTTCTACATCATGAAGTGTATTTTGAACTTCTACAAACTTATGAACAGAGAATCTTCATTTACTCTGATCATCTAGTCTGACTCTGCATGTATGGGAGCCAAAACTGAACTGAGATCGCCCAAAATAAGAACTAAGCAAACAACAGCTAGACTCAAATATAAAAAAGATTTGTTCCAGAATTTATCAGAGCTTTCTCAAATGTTAATAATAGCAATATCACAAAGAAGAAAATATCCAAATACATGTACCATTATACATCATAGGATTAACAAAGAACATGCTGTGGGGAGAAAAAAAGAAATACAAAACAGAAAAAAACTTGTAAAATGAAATGTGGAACATAACCGAAGGATGTAATAACCAGTATCTTAAAAACAGCTATAGTATAAATGTTACCGGTGTCTGAAATATAAGCATGAAGTTGTACTGATTCATCAGAAGATACACTTGATAGGTCATCTAAAGACTGGAAAAAAATTTTAAAAAGAATTTTTAAATTTTGCAGGAAAATTATAACAAGAATTCTAACATATATTGCTCATATTTTCTGAATGTATACTTTATTTGTATTCATATGCTTAAACAATATTTTCCACTTACATTGAGAAAAGGCAAAATTAAGAAACTAAAACACTTTAGCAATCAATAATCAGATTTCTTCACTGCTTGTCCATATATTACAACTTGCTATTTTTCAATTATATACAATATATGCCAGACAACTAAAATTAGACAATGAGCAGATGTATTAATATTTTAATCTTTTATGTATTGAAATACACTATAGTCAGCCTTGTATTCTTTAACAGTTGTCAATTATAAGTAGTTTTTTTTTCCTTTGGTGGAACCGGGGATTGAACTCAGGCCCTTGTGCTTACCAGGGAAGCACTTATTCCACTGAGCCATCTCCCCAGCCCCAACCCTGATTATAAGTAGTTTTATCAGTTAAATAATTTAATCAGATTCCTAAGCTTTAAAATAATAATAGTACCTATACTGTGGGGATTAAATGAGAAGATATGTAATTTTTTTTTTTTTTTTTTTAGGGAAGGGTCTGCAGGGTGTTCAGGGTCTCACTACTAGATCAGACTCCTAGTGATTGCCTGTTTACAGCCTCCCAAGAGCTGAGATTACAGGCATGTGCCACCATGCTCAGTCTCAATCTCCATCTCAGCGCACCTTGGGGACAGGGTTGGCATAGTACTCCAGAGATCAAACCGTAGTCCCGGAGTCTGCGTTAACAGGCATTTTAATCCACTGAGCTATCTGGCTGGCCTTCTGCTAAGTTTTTCTGATGGCAACACATAGGTTGTCACAAGTCACTGCCTGGGAAATTAAAAACATGATTTTGACTCTCTTTGAGAGAATTTCGGGAAGTCTGTACCTTGTTTCCTCCGTACTTTCACTATGCTCCTTTCCCTTTGCTGATTCTCTTATCCTCACTCAGTAATGAACCTTAGACATGAGTACGACTGTGCTGAGTCCTCCATATCTCAGCAAGTTACTGAACCTCGGAGTTGTCATGTGCACATTAGCCATATTTCATATTTTAAAAATGATAGGACCTGAATGAGTCTTTTTGAGTCCTAATATGTTACCAATTATTATTGAGTCATCTAATATTTATATGTAACTATTTATAGGACATAAAGTCCTTTAAACTACAGCAACTGTACACATGAAGAAAACCAAAAGTGTTTCCACTAGAGACTGATCATCATCAAGAGAAACCACAATAATTCTATATAGATGATACACAGAACTTTCCTGGTCCCAAATTAAAATAAATTTGGTCTACTCCAGGTTCCACTACTGATATCTGAGATTTTAGCCATATCAGCTACTTCTTACATTTCCACCTTCCCAATGGTAAAATTTTGTCAATATGTGCTCTACATCTCTATCATGTTAAAACATATTTTTAAAAGAAATAAAATATACTTATTTTTAAGTACTTAATGTGGCCCATAATAACTTTTTTGTGTGTGTATGGTACTGGGGATTGAACTCAGAACCCTGAGCTTGTCACATAAGCACTTATTCTACTGAGCTATCTCCCCAGGCCTATTGTAATAGCAACAGCATAACCTTTACTTTAATATTGTTATTACATGAAAGACAGAAGCCTGAAGAAATAAACTACTCTTCTACTGTTTCTCCTGTGTTAAATTATCTTCTGTCTTACTTCAATTATACACTAACACAGGAAACAGAAATCAGGGTGGTTTTTTGTTTGTTTTTTTAAATACTATTAATAATAATAACTTTCCCTTGTAGGTAACTTTTTAAAAGCTAAATAAATATAGCTGTCACTGTTTTTGACTCTGGAGATAATAAATGTTAATTACTATTTTCATTACATATAAAAATCTGATAAAAAATTAGTCACAATTATACTGAACAAGAAAATAACAAAGTAGATTATAAAATTACAATTAGTAAAATACTAGCTACAGTTTACATCTGCTTTAAAAATAAAAGTACTGATTTTTTTTTAAGTTATGCTTTTAAAGATCATTAGTGTTACACTAAGAAAAAGACAACTTATAAAATAATCCATGAAGATTCTTAAAATTTTTCTGAGAAAAGTTCCTTTTAATATTATGTTAAGACAAAACCTAAAAATACAAATTTTTCTTTTCCAGCTGGAGTCTTGCCATACTGCCCAAGCAGGCTTAATTAACATCCCGTGTTCAAGCATTTCCCCTGACTCAGTTCCCTGAGTAGCTAGGACTGTGACTGTATACTACTATGCTAAACTGAAAATATAAAATTTTTCATATGACTCAATAAACATAATTTTAATAGCAATGCTAGAATAAATTACCTGCCACTCTCAACTGTATGATGAATAAGACGCCAAACACATTCTTTGCTTAGTACAGTGGAATAAGGCATCACAATATAGTTTATAGTGATATCTTTATTTCTAAAATGCTGGTAGCAAAATTTGTATACTCACTTTGAAAGAATCTGAAAGACTAGCTGTTTAAATGCCTGAATTTAACACACTTATGGGAAAAACAAAGTCAATTGCTAATGCTGCTTTTTTTAACCAGAGGCTGCTGTGTTTTACATTACCATGTAAACTAAGAGCTCTATTTCTCTTATTTAAAAAATCATTTATTCCAGAAATAGATTAGGATAAAAAACATTTGTCAGTGTTGAAACACTTCTACAAACATTGTACTAAAAAATTTCAAGCCAAGGAAAATGTCCTGGCATATGTAAACTTTCCATACTGAAGATTATTGAGAAATTCATTTTTATTGTAACATTTTGTACTATTAATGTGTAAATGGTACTGATACCAAATGACTTAGAAAACATTTTATAGTTAAAAAGTATCTGACATACCACTCCAACTGATTTATTTTAGTAGTTTGCAAAATGTAAGAACAAAGGCAAAAATTTTCTCTTCTCTCCCTTCCACCCTACTGCCAACTTCCAACTGAACTTTAACTTGAAAATTTCACAGAATATCAATGTCTCCCTAACTATTCAGGTTACTGAGGTAGGAGAAATACTTGTGTACAGAAGTTCAAGGCCAGTTTGGGTAACACAGCAGGACCTCATCTCAAAAAAATTAAAAAAAAAAAAAAAAAAAAAAAAATATATATATATATATATATATATATTGCTTCAAACATATAGTGCTAAATACGAACTGAAAATAAGCCAATTCCTTGATAAAGTACAACAGAAACTATGCTGATTATGGATTAATGCCATTTTAAAAATAGACATATTTTATTTATTTAAGTTTTAATTATATGTCACATACATATACATATATATATATATATATTTATCTTTATAAAACATTTTCTTAAAAGCATAATGTCTTATGACATAAGAACAATTTCAGGGCTTTCAATATATCAGTTATTTGCATATACAAGATATAAGAATTTTATGTGATTTTAGAGTCACTTTAATATTTAAAATTTCCACATTACATGTATCAGAAAAATAAAAATAAAAATAATGATTAAAAAAAACAGAATTTCCACATTAGTACTTACCAAATTTATGCTTCCTATAGGTGAGCCATTAAAAGATTCTATAAAGAGAAAATTCAACTTAGTATTCCATAAAAAAACTCTCGAAGCAGTCACTTTATTCAAGGTACAAACACCAAGAATACAAGTTATATAAGCCAAGACTTCAGAAAACAGTGAAGAAACATTATGGTTTACTCCCAAACATCTAACCTCTTAAATCTCAAATTTCTAAGTCAAACAGGCACTTCAATGAATATATATATATTCACACACACACACACACACACACACATCTGACAGATGGCATATGAAAAAATTGACCTGCAGAAGAGTAATTCTTGAACATATTCTCACAGGATTATATATCATGTTGTCCAATATAATGTAACCATAAGAGAAACACTGCAGAATTAAGTCCATTAGAAAATATCAGAGACAAATTCTATCTCAACAAATTAAAAAGAAAACTCACAAATAACATTAGCCTTTAGTATGAAGGATAAATAGATTGATTTTAAATGAAACTACTAAAATCACTTCTTGGTAGATTTAGGTGAGAAACATTGCAAGTTTAAGTTCTTAAATCAATATATAACTAAGAGACCATAATCTATAGCTACATATACAATGCTGTTTTTAAAAATATCACAAAAAATTAATGTTTTAAAGAAATGTTAGTGGGGGCCGGGAAGATAGCTCAGTAGAATAAGCACTTGCCTGGCAAGCACAAGAGCCTGAATTCAATGCCCGGTTCCGCCAAAAAAAAATAAATAAATGTTAGTGAATGAGTCAATTAAAGATATTAAATTCAACCTCTTCCTTCAGAGTTTTACTGTATACATAAGTAAGTTATCAACTAAAATGTTAAAAACAGAAATAAACCTATTGTAAGGCATTATCTATATGCAGGTAAAGTTAATAAATGTTTATAAACTCCTAAGAAATCATTTGTAAATTTGGTTGCTCTTAATAGGTTTTCAAAGAACAAAATTTATTTACTTGTACAAAGAGGCACTCTGTATTACCTTCTTCCTTAAACAACTCCAAATGAATGAAAGTATTTCTTGGTTCCTCATACTTTAAATCACAAAAGCAAACAGGAAATTTTACCTGGAATCATCCCTTGGATTACAGGAAAGCACTATATAAAATGGGTAGGCAAATTTTAATTCTCCTCCTCATTCAACTATGTCCTTCCTATCTCTTCTTTGGTATACTAACCTCTTAAATATTTCTACCACGTGTAAGTTAAAAGAGGATTCAGGAGCAAAATAAGACATAGCTGATTTTCTAGATTAATGATAAGATATACAAATACAGCATAAAATGAATCTTCGCTAAATTTAATCAATAACATTAAATATCTTAACATAATATCTTAAGAGAACACAAAAGCATTCATCAAATGAGAAAAATAATATGACTAAGAGAAAAAGCATAATTTAAACTTTTTTTTAGACTTCTAATTTTAATAAAACAGGCGATATCTACAAGTAAAGAACCCATAATCCAAAAGTCTGAAATGTAAAATCCTTCAAAATCTAGACACTGGGGAGATGGTTCAGTGGAATAAGTGCGTGCTTCCCTGGCAAGCACAAGGATCTGAGTTTAATCCCCAGTTCCGCAAAAAAAAAAAAAAAAAACAAATCCAAAAGTTTATGACTTCAACATGATATTCAAAAAGTTTCAAGGGGCTGTGGAGATGGCTCAGTAGAATAAGTGCTTGCCTGGCAAATGCAAGGGCCTGAGTTCAATCCCCACTTCCCAAAAAAAAAAAAAAGTTTCACACTTTGAAATACTCTTGGGTTTTTGGATTACAGATGCACAACTGTAAAACACAAATATCCCCAAATCAAAAAACCATAAGATCTGTCTGAAAAACTTCCAATCCAAAGCATTCTGGACAAGAAGAACTTCTAATACATTTTAAAGGTGATTTAACTGAAGAAAGAAATCATGAACCGAAACACAGAAAAAAGAAAGTGAATGACTTTGGAAGGTGTTCTTGTGTTACAGAATCAAAAACTACTCCCATATAATGTGTAGATACCATTTTAAATCACATATTAAAGCAATTAAGTTTATTAAAATAACACAGGAAATTAGTGCAAAAATGGGCTAAAACCTACATATTCTGATTCCAAAAGTCTGGTTTTCACACTAGAACAGAGTGACAGGTCTCAAAGTATCCTCATTTGAAAATGCTGAAGGTTTGAATAAACAGGTACGTGATGCTTTCCAGATACAGTCTCCCCTACTATGTAGGACTGGTGGCAAAACTATGGTGTATAGGTCACAGCAAGTATGCAGAGCCCTTTCTGTCAACACAAGCCACATCACCCCAGCAGCCAAACAACAGATAAGTGGCTTTTCTAAACTAAAACCTCAGTATGTGAGTATAACTGCAGTGTTGGTACTTTGAGACAAATAAGTGGGTTTTGGGGTATACTTTGGGCACTCGGTCTCTACAGGAATTACCATGGCTGATGCAGGATTTGGAAAAGAAAAAAAAGAAAAACACCCGAAACTTTTTATACTGTTCTACAATCTGTGTTACACAGTCATTCCTTGTTATCTCATTCTTTTTAATAATCCTATTGATAAGCATGACTATTATTCTAAGATTTAACTTATTAATAAAGAGAAACTACCATCAAAGTATTTGAATGACACAACTCAAAGAAACATTCTTTAAGAGTTGAAATCTTCAGTATATACAAACACACACAATGTAAAATAGTGCCACCTTACCTCCATCCCCATCGTCTGATCCCCTGAAACTGGGATCTTTTAGCATGTCTAGCTCAGCTAACATGCGCACATACAGGGCATGCTGCCTGAAGGAAGGATAAAACCTTTCATCTCGTAGCATCAAATCATATACCTTAAATACATTAAGATAGTCAATGATTAATATAAATACATGGTGATTTGTCACTTAAGACTTCAAAAGCTACAGTGAGATCTTGCTATACAACATCTGCTACAACACATCAACAATCATAAGACTATCTTAAAACGAGTCATTTTTCTGATCCCACTAGTAGCTAAATTAAATGGAAAAGGGATCCTCTGGCAACACAAGCACATAACAGTGTATTATCCATAATGTTCTATCAAGTAGTGTTTCCTAAGAAACAGGTACATGTAATAGCTCACATTAAAATGAATTTGTGATGTGTTATTTATAAATCATCAATTCAGTAAATTTCAAGACAAGAATGGCTGGCTCTTTAATCAGGTTCAAGGAAAGCAAGCCAACATAAGTATTTTCATCAGTCAAAGAAATAAACAAATGAAAACTGGTCTACTGGTTTATATCTTTGTCCTTGAGAAGTATTATAGCTAATATTTTTAGTTACCTTTTTTTTTTTTTTAATGTATTTGGTTGTTGCAGGGTCTCACTACACAGCTCAAACTCATGGTCCTCCTGTTTTCAGCCTCCTAGCACTGGGATTACAGGTGTGTGCCGCTACATCCAGACTCTGGCTGGCTCAGCCTGCCCTGGGGGTGGGGCTGGCAGGGCATGTGATGCCAGAGCTCAAACTGTAGTCCCTGCACTTGCCTAAGCAGGTGTTTTAGTTCACTGAGCTATCTCGCTGGCCCCAAGTTACCATTCTTTTTAAATGTTCTCATAACTTTTTGAAAAAACTATACACATACACACAGAAATATACATTTTTTTTCAAGAAATATAAAATATGTAATACCTTCCTCTGAATGTCATCAAAGATTTCAGGGGTTGGATCTTCATGATTCAAAGTATCTGCTAATTTTGCTACTAAATAGTCATCAACCGTAACTCTTGGAGATGCCTAACAACAGAGAATAACATTTTAAATTTCCTTCAACCTGTAAACATGGCTCACCATTTTAAAACCTTAATGCATTTAGCACAATACAAGACATAACACATGAAAAGTGAAAGACAGACTGCTAACACTCATGATTAACAAGGAAGTTAATTATAATCATTTGGTTGCTAACATGAGCCATCAAGGGAAAAACACAGAAATGACTACAGACTGTAGTCCACAGTCATTCTTTATCTCACTCGCTCTTCTCAATAATACTACTGGTAAGAATTAATAGCATGCCAAGATAAATTTTACTAGTAAAAGAGAAATTACCATACACACACATGGGTAACACACCTCAGGCAATCATTTTTCAAAAACTAAAGTCTTCAACAAGACTTCATAGTAGATAACCCTAAGTTATCACCATTAGATAATAAAACATACTACTTTTTCAACCTTTATATAGGGTACCCCATTATGGGCTTTGCATTTTTCTTAACCGTTTTTACACATTGCTAAAACAGACATTTATTACAGGCAAATAAGCTCCTGAATATCTCTGCAGCAAAATAGTTCACTGAAAAGTAAAGTATTCACTACTTGATGTGTATAGATTTCAGTGAAGTCCTGAGATGGAAAACAAAATACTACTGTTCCAGTTATAGATTAAAAATAAACATAAGCAATATATTGTTTGGAAAAACACACATTAATAAAAATACACGGGAAAGCAAGTGAATAATCAGCTCCAAATTCAGGAAACTGGCTTTATCAGGAAGAAAACATAAAAAACATTATAAGGACAAACAAGTAAAATATATAAGGAGCTTCAATAGATGCAGTAATACATGTTTTGCGGAAGGCATAAATTGAAATAGAGCTTTTGTAAATGTGAAGTAAAGGCTGGGGAGGAGAGTGAAGGGAATATAAGATTGCAGATGTATTAAATACATGTATACATCCTTTTGGTGAATATAATCATGTAGGCAAACATGTACTAATAAAAATAGGAGGTGTCAAAAAAAGATGGATGGCAAGGTAATATTCTAAAAACTACTTTGAGTATATGTCATAAGGTAAAATTTTAGCATGCATTAATGAGTTTTTAAATGAAATTCATGCATAAAATCAAATATGCATAAAGGGCAAGGCCATTAATTGTGCAGTGAGCTTGCTAATCTTGATTCTTGTGGCTGTTTCTGTCTACATTATTGAGGGACAGTAATCTCTAGTTTTCTAAGTGTTCTATATTTTTGGTCATCAGAATCAAAATAATCCCTCATAAAACAAGATGGCAGTTATTTCTCCTCTGTTTTCTTTAGAATTTACTATTTCTTCTTAAAATGTTCGGTAGAGCTCACTAGTAGAATGAAATGGGCCAGGGCTTTTCTTGGAGGGATCATTTGTAGTGATTAATTTCATCACTTTCCTCATTAGATGTTCTGCGTCCTTCTTGAGTGAGTCAGTCTAACAATTTGGTTTTTCCTAGAAATTTATCTATTTCTTCTTCTTTGACCAAGTTGTTCATAACATCTTTTTATATCCTTTGTAATTTCTGTACGGTCAGGGATATCTCATCTTAGATGACTTTGATAACCTGTACCTTCCTTCATCTTTTTACGGTAACCCTAGCTAAAGGTCTGTCAACACTACTGGTATTTTCAAAGAATCAACTTTTAGATTTAATTAATTTTTCATAATTGTTTCTATTTTACTGATTCCCATTCTAAGTATAATCTTTGGTTTCATTCCTTCTACTTGCCTTGGATTTATTTTGTTTTTATTTTTTCTAGATTTTCAAGGTGAAAACCTAGGCTCTTGATTTCAGGTTTATCTTCCTTTTTTCTTCTTTATGTTTACTTTTCAAACAACTGCCACATAAGAACTACATATTTAAGGGGTTGGTATCATACCTCAAACCATACCATACTCCCCCACCTCCTCAAATATTTATAGCTTGTTTGTGACAAAATAATTTAAAAAATCCTTCCCTCTAGCTTTCTGATATATACACTATCATATCTATAGTAAACCCCACTTCTATATCTATAGACTTTTCTTCTGTTTTACCTGCATTCCATAAGTCTTTATACAACAATTTTTTCATTTTCAAGGCATCATTTTGTACATGATAAAAACATATAATTATATTTGACAGTTTAAAAAAAAAAGGGGAAACAAAATTCAAGTTTTTTATTATTTAGAAATATTTTACTTTTATAGGGCCAGTCAAATAGCGGATTAAAGCACCTACCATACCACCTCTTGGGAGGCTGTAAACAGTTGAATCACTATGAGTCTAATCTAGTAGTGAGACCCTGAACACCCTATAGTCCCTTCCGTAAAATAAAAAAAATTTTAAAAAGAAATATTTTACTTTTAAGTATTGATTTCTCAGATTTCCTTCTATTACTTTCACTCTGATTAAAAAACATAATTTGTATGGCTTCAACACCTTTAAATGAAGCCTGTTTCAATGGTCTAGCATGTATTTTATCCTAGAGAGCATGCCATATATTCTTGAAAATAAAGTGTATTTTGCTGTGAAGAGAAACATTCTTTATATGAATTAAGTGTAGTTGTTTTGTTCTACGACTTATATAACCTTAATGACTTTGCACCAATTTTATCAATTATTGAAAACATATTAAATATTCCTTGAGTGCTAAAATGTCTCTTTCTCCCTCAGTTCTATACATTTATGTTTAATGTATTTCAGAACTTTAATTGCATAAGTGTTTCTAACATTTATATATTAAATTCTACTTTTCTGATATTAGTATAGCCATTCTAGCTTTTATTTACTGTTGTATGTTTTTGTTTTCCATCCTTTAACTTTCGATCTAGTGTATCTTTTGATCTAAAATATGTATAATCTTCAACCTTGACTTTGTTAGGATTATTACCTTGAGCATATTATTGTAATTAAGTTTTCTAAACATCAGAATCTTTACTTCAATAATTATAAAAGTAGATATTCAAGACTGTTCTTGGAATTAAATGAGTCAGTGTTTATGAAGTAATTATGCCTCGCATAAGGAACACCAATCTGTAAGAATTAAAGAACTGTTATCAATAATATTGTCAAAGAAAAGAAAGTTATCAAAATACAGCCTCACCTTTTCCGACAAATATTGTTCATAAATTCCAACAGCAGCTGCTCTTAAAAGACCTTTGGTTTGGTTGGTTTGATGTTTTCCATCTCTCTGACGACTTAATAAAACTTCTAACTGCTGCTGGGCTGTAACCCGGTACCCTTCCACCGTCATCCAGAAGAAAAGATGTGCCTGACCTCCAGTTTGCTGCATGTAATCTACCAAACAAAATCCATCACATCACAGACATTGCTTATACAATTTTGAGCCCAAGTAGCAGCATGACAAGTTAAACAAAGACTTAGGATTAAGTACTGGAAACCTTACATTTTAAAAATGCTAAGCAAATATTTGAGTTTAAAAATAGTTAAAAGTTGTTAAGCTAAATAACAGTGTACAAATACAAAGGGCAGCACATACTTCTAAATTCTGTTTTATGTTTTTATTTTATTTTATTTTTTTTCAGAATCAGGGATTGAACTCAGACCCTTGCACTTGCCAAGGAAGTGCTTATTCTATTGAGCCATCTCCCCATCTGTGCCCACTTCTAAATTTTAAAACCTCATGGTATATGGTAAAATTCTGGTGAACAGATTTGCTATATAAGCTTTATTAGAAGGAAACTATTTCACCTACATTTAACATTTCTGAATAAAGATTACTAATCATAATACATTAGCATTTACTAGACACATTAAAAAAATTTTAGCAATTCAACAAACTATGTACATTTCTGATCATGCAAGTGAAGATTCAGAAACTTTTGCTGAAAATATCACCAGATGTAATTTTATGAAATATTAATAAAGTAATTATATATAATGAAATTTTCCTGTATAAAATTTTCATACAATATAAAAACTGCCCAGATGTGTGCCTAATCTCAGCATTCAGGAGCTGAAGCAGGAGGACTACTGTAAGTCTGAGGCTACAGAGTTAAGCTCCAGGTCAGTTTGAGCTACATAAAGAGACCTTATCTCAAAAGACCAGCCCCCCACTACCAAAAGCTTTAAAAAAGTCCTTTACTCACACATGAGTAAAAAAATAGTTGAACAGCATAATTATTTGGCATAGGGGCACACGCCTATAATTAAAGTTTCTCCAAGAATGAGGCAGGAAATTCAAGGGCAGACCGAGTCTCAACATAACATTTTAAGAGGAGCAGGAATGTAGCCCAGGGCAAAAGTATTTGCCCAGCACCTGTGCATTCACTCTACTACCAAGGGTAATGGGGAGGAGGTTATTCACACACACTATGCATTTTCAATAAAGTGCTTTCACAGTAAATTTAAACTTATACTAAAATCTCCTAAAGGCTTTTTTTTTTTTTGAGACAGAGTTTCGCTTTGTAGTTCAGACTGACCTTGAACACACTACGTAACTCAGGCTGGCCTGAAACTTGGCAATCTTCCTGCCTCATTTTCCACAGTGTTGGGATCACAGACATGCACCACCATGCCTGGCTTCCTAGAGTATATCTTAAAAGCAGTTTAGCAAATACTCAATTATTATAATAAAAATCTATTTCCATCAATTGAAATAAATTGCTATTTCCATGGCTTCTAAAGAAGAATAATCCAAAGAATAAAGGATGCCATCTAATTAGGCACAGAAAATATAACCTATCAAAATGTAATAATACTTAAGTTATTAAATTTTTCAAAAATTTTATTTTGGAAAGTAAAAACAAAAGCAAAGACAAAAATTGAAACAAAGACAGAAACAGGGTAACATACAAGAATACATACATTACACATTTTAAAGCAAGAATAGCTCATTAACAATGGTTGATATGTTACCTATTTTTAATCATCCAATCTGATGCTCAGATCAACAGATACAGTTATGAATGCATGATTGAATATTACTGCTTGCTTTCAAAAAATCTTAAATTTTTGTTCTTTTTTTTTTGAAAAAGAATTATTTTAAAGTTGGTGAGATATCTCAGTGGATTAAGTGCCTGCTTTGGCAAGCATTGGAACCAAAGTTCAATCCCTGGTCCCACATGCTTCACTGGCCCCAACCCCAGGCGGGCTGAGCCTGGGAGGAGTCCGGGGCAGGGTAGTGCACACCTATAATGCCAGCACTGGGGAGGCTGAAAACAAGAGGATCAATACCAATCTGAACTTCAGAGCATGACCTTGAAACAAATTAATTTAAAAAAAATTTCTTTTTTTTAATTTTAAGACATTGGAGTAAGGAATGTATTTTCCCATGTACATAACGATTACATACTAGTAGAATTTGTGAGGTAATTTGGAACTCTGGAGTCTACTGAAGAAATTGAAACATGTACAGAAAGGCTTAGAAGGTAAACTGTGCTAGAAATATAAAGCAGATAGTTGTTATGGAAAAAATGTTGGGGTATGTCAAAATACTAATAATAAAAATGAAATTATGATCCAGCAATTCTATTTCTAGGTATATTCCCGAAAGACCTGAAAGGATACATATATTCATGGTAGTATTATCCATGCTAGCTAAAACAGAAACAATATAAGAATCCCTTGATGAATAAGCAAAACACTAGGGGTTTGAGAATATGTCTCTGTAGATATACAAGCATAGGCATGACCACACATACATAATGTATACATTCCAGTATCCTGGAATATGATTTGGCCTTAGAAGAGAATTCTGTCTTATGCTACAATAATATGCATGGGTCTTGAAGACATTACACTAGATGAGGTAAGCCAATCAACTTAATAGACAGAGAACTTCAATTTTATAAGATGAAGTTCTAGAGATGGGGATTGCATCTATATCTGCATATGCAGTATCACTTAAATACATTTAAAAGTAATTAAGATACTATCCTAAGTCTTTTACCACAACAAAAATACATAAAATCTCAATGGCTATATTATGCAAATAAAATGAATTTACCTACCCATAAAAAACTGTAGCGCAACATTGTCTACAAGAATGCTGTCCAATGGGACTGTGCAAAGTTTCCCAAAGTTTGCTGCCAGTTTCACAGTATTTATTTCCTACAGATGGATGAGAATATAGGTTAATATATTAACTAATCATTCAAAGGGGTGAATAAAGCTTGATATTCAAAGTAGAATTAACAGGCTTCTAAACAAAATTTTACATTTTAAAAGGATTCATTATTAAAAAAGTGCTTGGGCAAACAAGAGTTTTAAATAATGATACCAAAAGATCACTAAGATCTTCAAATACAGTAAGTGGCTAAAGAAAAAAAGGCACAAATTAAACCATATTAATTCTTCACTTCTAAGAAGAATTTTCACAGGTATAAAGTGGTTACATTTAAGTGTGATACATATGCATGTCAAAATATGGACCTATTTTAAACCTAAACCTTTTACCATTTTATTAGTAATGTTTTATTAAGTTATAATTCAGGTAGCAAATTAAAGTCAAGACTAAAAAAATACTTATTCATTCCTTAAGGAATTAAATATACAACTGTAAAACCAATGGATTACAAATAAAATTTTAAACTATAAATCCAGAGCTAATGAAGATTACACTAAGAACTAAAGGTACTAATTTTCTACTTATAAACCCTCAATTATCTTTTCTCTCATACAGTAAAACTACTATCACACTGTTTCTAGTTCACCTCTCTCAACCATCTATCTGATAGACTCCAATCTGGTTTCTTCAGTATTTTACAAAACTGTTCTCACTAGATCCGCAATAAACTACGGGGTGCCAAACCCACAGTCAAGCTCAGCTGGCCTCTGCCTTCGTCAATCATTTTCTACACTTTATTCTTAAGACATCACATCTCCAAGATTTCCTGAAATTTTACTAGCAATTTACTCTTTGGCTCCTTCGTGTTAACTGTATTCAATGAAGTGACTGAAAACTGTCAATGGTATATGACTACTTACACTCACTCTTACACATGGCTTCATCCAGTCTCTAACATTAAATAAACATTCAATAATTGTGAGGATTCACAAACCTTTTGAATTTTAACACTGCCAATTAGCACATCTACTTGAATTTTTTTTTTTTTTTTCTTTGGTTTTGGGGATTGAACTCAGGATCTTGAGCTTGCCAGGCAGGCACTTAAGCTGCTGAGCTATCTACCTTGGCCTCTGCTTGAATTTTTAACAGGGATTACAAATTAAAATATGATTCTTTCTTCCGAATCTTTACACCCTCAGTTCTACATTTCAGTAACAACTTCACTATTCATGTAGCTTCTCAGGCTAAAAAGTCTGGAATCACTTTTGAGTTCTTTATTTCCTTTCTTAATCATATTTATATTTAGCCCGTTAGTCAATCCTGTGAGCACTACATCTAGTCTTCAATCACTTCGCACAATCCCACAGAGGTCTCCTACCTGGTTCAGAACAGCAGTCTGGTAAACAGTCTGTTTTCATCCTAACTCTCACCATCCCACTACAATCTATTTTTCACAAAGTCAATCACTTTTAACTCTTAAGTTGGGCTATGTTACTTGCTACATAATTTTCCAATGTATTCCCATAACAACTAAAACAAAAATAGAAGTCTTAATAAGGCCAGTAAAAACCATGGACAATCTAACCCAGGTTCTTCTATAACTTTACTCCTAGTACAATCCCTCATTCATTCACCAAACTGTAGTGACATGCTCTAACATATCCAGTGTATTACTGTCTCAGAAGCATGATACTTGATTCACATTGTCTCAAAGAGTCTTCAAAATCAGAGGACTCTCATGCTGTACAGATTTCCCTATATCCATAGTTCATATATTACCTAACTTCTCAGTACCTATCTAAACCACCTATCTCACCTGCTTTGACAAGCACTGGGACTGGGGTCTGACCCCAATACCACATGCCATATTGGCCCTGGGACCCCAGAAGCGCTGCGGCAGCCACCAAGACTGGGAGTGATGGCACATGCCTGTGATCCCAATGCTGAGGAAGCTGAAAACAGGAGGATCACTATGAGTCCAAGCTGTGTAGTAAGACAGTAAATAATTTTTTTAAAAAAGCCTATCTTAACTATTTTTTTGTATCCCACTTTATTCATGTAAGATATCATAACCTGAGAAAAAAAGTGACTTTGCATGAGACTTATTTACCTACTTAGTGGTACTAGGAGTTGGACAGAAGGCCTTTGCACTGAACTATATTCCCAGTCCTTTTTGTTTTACTTGGAAACAAGGTCTAAGTTGCTCAGCCTACACTTGAATTTCTGATCATTCTGCTTCAGCCACCCCATCTGCTAGGATTACATGCACGCACCATCATACCTAAAAACTTGTTTATTACTTATTTTGATTGTGAACTAAAAAGTAGCTCCAAAAAGTTGATTTATTTTGTCCACCTAATATGGCACTCAATTCAAATACTAAATAAGTAAATGATCAAATAACAAAATTAATAAATCATGAAAAGTAAAACACTGAATTACTTGAGTATTCTTCACGCTTTTATCTTTTTCTGGTAAATTATGTTTATTGCTTTAAAAACACTCATACTACACAATGTAGAAGAAAACTTCTCTGAAAGTCCTATTTAAAGCATTAGATTCTTGTTATACACTATGAATTTAAATCTATCAAGCACTTATAAGTAAACATTAATCTGAAAGTATTTGAATACTTACTTTGCCTGACTGTAACCGCTGTATTCTTGAGTCACACACTTTCTTTACAAATAGTAGGCTATTTATTTGATTTTTGATAGTGTTAATATCTAAAAATGAACAAATTGATTATGAGCTAGAAAGGAATAATGGTACTAGTGAAATACTTTATGTACGTATTGTAATTTAACAAAATAACCATTTAACATGCAATTTTATCCAATTAAAAAGTAACTAAATTAAAATTTAATTAAAGCCAAACCATGCCTACTATCTATACATTAGATACAGTAGCATGAGTCATCATTCCTCATTCAGAAAATAATACTTTTAGTCCAAGCACATTTTAACACAATGAGGAAGATTTAGTTAAGGCAAAAACAGTAGTGTAAATGTGTTTCAACAAATGAAAATTTTATTTAAATATGTAATAATCCTTAAAGAAAAGTCTTTACTTAGATCACTTACCATCACCAGCTGTATCTAAAGACCTAAGATATTGTAATTCTTCTGCTGCCTTATCTCTAACTGCTTCTAGCTCTCCAACATTGTCACTCAATTTAATAATGTTCATAAAGGCCTCATAATTGCAATTTGAATCACGGATCTGAAAATAAAATTAATTAATAAATTATGAGAGATTATTCATTATGGGAAGAATTGAACCCTGAGTATTGGAACCACAGATTTTGACAGTCAGTTTGACTGGCTGGAGAGGTATATACTTCCTATATCTAACAGTGGGTCCTCAGAGATTATATTTTCCTTTATATACATCCTGGATCCTATGAATTAAGGAGCTTTTGTCTATCATGTCTGTCACGATGTTCCTACATTGGAGACAGCCAACCATGGACTAAAAGCTCTGAAACTGTGAGCTAAAATAAACTTTGCTAAAGTTTTTTTTTTTTTTTTTTTTTTCCTGAGTATTTCATTATAGTGGTGAAAATCTGACAACAGAAATCTACTATGTGTCAGGTACCATATGCTACATATTCAGTGCTTATAATAAAAGGAAAAACCCCAATATGGTGACATATATTCTGCTGATGCTAAATGTAAACAAAATAGAATAAAGAAGGGTGGATAAAGAAGGGTGCAGGAACTTAACAGTAACGGAGAACAAATCCTATAGTCTAGGATAGTGCTTGGCTTTCACGCTAAAGAAAAGCAAGTTATGTGAGGTTTAAACAGAAGGGTAACATTCTGTGACCTAAAATAAAAGACTCACATTAATGCTATATAAAAATACCATGAAGGCAGACATAAGAGCAGGAGAAAGATCAGCTAATAATTCAGAAAAAAGATGGTAATCGTGCCTAGATGAAGAAGTGACAGGCAGGTATGGAAAGAGATGTGCAAGTTAAAAGTGTTTTGGTTCAAACAACTGGAGCAATGCATATACCACAAAGATGAAGAACACATCAAGGAGATCAGAGGGCTTGGGAAGAGGCAGAGACTAGTAAGACCTTGGTTCTGACTAACAAACATCCAAAAGGAAACATTAAATATACTTTGAGACATAAAAGTCCAGGAAGAAGGCCAGCCTAATAGCTCAGCGGATTAAAGTGTCTGCAAGTAGGCACAAGGGCCAGGGTTTGATCCCTGAGCCTGCTATGCCAGCCCTGTCCCCAGGGCATGCTGAGATGGCAATCAAGACTGGGTATGGTGGCATGCACCTGTAATCCCATCATTTGGGATGCTGTAACAGGCAGATCTCTATGAGTTCCATCTAGTAGTAAGACCGTAAACACCCTGTAGACCCTTCCCTAAATACAGAATAAATACATAATTCAGAATAATTAAACAAATTTAATTTATTTATTATTAATAAATAATATTAGGAAAACTAGGCAAACACATTTCTAAGTCACTAATAGGCAGATGACCTTTTAAATCCATAAAACTGGAGGGAAATCATCAAGGGAATGAATGGAAATTGAAAAGAGAAGAGATGGACTGGACAGACTGAGATGTGACCATCTGTAGTAAGTCCCCTCACAGGCTCAAAAAGTCCCCACATTTTCTACAATGCTGGAATATAAAAGCACTGTGCTATAGGGAAGAAGTGAAAAAAGCAGCAGTAGTTTGAAAAGCAGCAGTTCAGTTGCCAGGGATTTTGTAATGAGAGAATATCTGAGTTTAGGGTCATCACTGCCCTGACCAGAGGAAAGCTGAGCTCTGACAGCCCCCTAAGGCAAACACAGACTTGTATACCCATGTACCTCTGCTGTGCTCAGAAGAATTCAGACTACATAGAGTAATGCATAGACACTACCCACCAAAAGCAATCGTGTTTTGCCTTGTTTTGTTAAATTCTCCACAACCAAGGATTGTTTTGAGGGTCTTCTACATATCTACAAACTTATATAGACAAAATCTCCCCATTTATTTTCTTCCTTTCCATTTATATATTCTTCCCTATTCTGTTTTTCTTTCCTTCTCTCACATAACCTCTCAGACTTCCTCCTTTCCTGGTATATAAATGTTATCATTAAAAGCTACTGTTTTTCACCTTTAAAAGAAAAAAAAAAAAAAAAAAAAAAACTTTCTTCCTTTTCCCTCTTTTCATTTCTCTCCATTTTACTCTGATTTTCTTCTTTGTCCTTTTTTCCTAGCCTAGTCTTTATTTTTCTTAGCCCTTTCTCTTCTTATTAGTGCACCAATAGAGAGCTTTTTAGTGCATTAAAAAGGTGTTCTCTCCTGGCAATGCTGTAAAGGGCTTACCCTAGAACTTATTTTGAATAAAACTGAGAGGCTGCTCAAACTGAATTACACCCCAAAACAAGGGCACATTCCTTAAGGAAAACCTCTAACAAAGAGATCTGCATATCACAGTAGAAGAGACTTCCATTACAAATTCAACACAAAAACACCTCTATAAGGAGAAAACAATGCCATAAAATGCTTCTTCCTTTAAAAGCTGATCCAACAAATAGTGAACTGGATGAAATTTCACATAAAGTATATAACATATGTACAACAACAATGGCAATGACAGCACTCAATTGGAAGTCTTGGAAACAGTCAAAATGAATCAGAAAACTATCAGGACACAAAGAAAAGATGAGTGAAAAGAATATTCATTAGTATGAAAAAAGAACAAGAAACATTGAAAAGATTAAATAGGAGCTCCTGTAGAACTCTAAAATAAGAAATTTGGGAAACAGCCTAAAGGAGGGTAGCTAAGGGAATAAAAAACTTATTCAGTGAAATTGTGTCAAAAACCTAGGTCATGACAGGGACCCCTAGGAAAGGATGCATTCAGAAGTCCAAATAGTCAAAACAGAAAGACATTCTCCATACCACATCACAGTCAAAATGCCAAAAATAATCTTCTTCAGATGAAAGAAATGTTAAACGTTGTTGGACTTAAATGCTAAATCACAGCATTAAGAAATACAAACCCATTGTGGAATGTTCTCAAGCTCAGATCACTATATCCTGGTAAGACTTTCCTTTAAAAATGAACCTCTTACAGACCTTTCTTGATAAGTATAAACGACAGAAATTCATGACCACCAAGTCAGCATTACAAGAAACACTCAGTGAATACAAACACTGAAGGTGACTAGGACAGTAGTTAAACACATCAGAAAAAGAAATGAATCCAACACAAGACATTTAATGCAATGTTTTTAATTTTCTAATTAAAAGATACACTGGTAGATTATGTCAGAACATAAGGCCCAACAACTATCTGTTGCCTTCATGAGCCACAAGCAGAAGAAAATGTGCAAATGCACATAAGCCAAAAGATAACAAGACATTATGAAAGTTCTCATGTGAGTGGCTCAACTTTTCCTCTAAGGCAGTAAGCCAGGTACACAGGGTGTTTAAAGATGTGTAAAATGAAAGTCGTAGAATTGTGAAAGAGTATACAGCAGAGTGGGATAAAAAAATTTGGAAAATACGACTCCACAGCAAGGATATGGGCACATTGAGATTAATGTTCATTAATCTTAAATAAGTTCTGTAGATTTCTTTTAACCCACATCAGTTTAAACCACACTTAATTGCTTATTAAAAAGAGTAACATTAGAGTCAGCCAGGGTATCAATGCTTCACATAGCAAATGATTTATGGCTAACACTGGCCACAAATTTAAATAAAAGTAGGGGAAGCCACAGGAAGGCAGCACACTTGGATTTTGTACATTCTTAACAAAAACATCAAAGAATTGGAAACTAGAAATACGAAACTGAGAAAAGACACCATGCACAGGAGATAAATGATACCAAGGAATTTTCTTTTTAAGTACTGGATATTCAACACAGGTCCTATGCAATGAGCTATACCTTCATTTATTTATTGTGGGATGGACAGAATCTTGCTAAGTCACTCACCAAGTCGCCCAAGCTATTCAAAGCCTCTGAAATTCCACACAGATTTTAGGATAGTATGTATGTAAGTATGTATGTATGTATGTATGTATGTTATGTATGTATGCATTTATTTCTGAGCGGGAAAAAAAACCCTAAATGCAAAAAAAAAAAAAAAGTTATTGAAATTTGATAGAAATTATACTGAAGTTGTAGGGCAACATAAACATGTTTCCAGTATTACATTTTTTAATAAATCAACCTGGGATGAGTTCCTACTTATACCTGTCATCTTTAATTTCTTTCAGCACTGTTTTGTAGTTTTCAGTGTATCATTCTTTCTTCTTGGCAAATCGCTAATATTATGCTGTTCTTGAGTTGTTTTATTAATTTAACATTTATAAAATTAATTTTTTGTTTTTTTGCCATTATGTCATCTATAACAGATCTAATTTACTTATTATTTATTTTATTATTCATCACATCTGACTGCTCTGGGAGATTTTCTAGTATTGTGTTGAACAGAAGTAGCAAGAGCAGACACTGTTGCCAGGCTCATTTTTTACAACATTAACTACAGGCTTTTAAAAAATGGCCTTCCTTGTATTGAGGTAATTTCTTTCTACTAATTATTTATTGAGTCTTATTTTTGTTTTCTTCATCCTGTATTCTGTTATTGTGGTGTATTAAAATGATTTTCATATACTGAGCCACCCTTACAATCCAGAAATAAATCCCATGAAGTCATGATGTTTAATCCTTTCAGTGTATTGTTGAATTTAGTTTATTAGTATTTTGTTGAGGATTTTTATACCAAGAGTCCACAGAAAAACTATTCATTGTTTTCCTTATGTAGTACGGTATCACTATCTGGTCATTTTCTCCTCTTCAAGTTGTTTTACAAAAATTTGAGAAAGACTGGTACTCATTTGTCTTTAAATGCCTAGGAAAATTCTCTAATGAAGCTATCTTTTTCTGGGCTTGCTTTCACAGGAGTTATTTGATTAGTGATCTAATCCTCTTACTGTTTATCAGTCTGATCAGGCTTCTGATACCTTCATGAGTTGGTCTGCTTAGATAGTATGTTTCTATCTACATTTTACCCATTTCTTTTAAGTTATCATGTGTTAGCATGTAATTATTCATAGTAGTAATTCTACAACTCTTTTGGAATTGTTGAAAGTAGCACATAACAATTTTCAATCCCCAATATTTAGTCTAGTTTTATTTTTTTCTTATTCTAGCTAAAGATGTCAACTTTTTTGACCTTTTTATATAAAAAAGTTCTTAAAATATTTTTTATCATTTTCATCTAATTTATTTGTTCTGTAATTTTCATTTCCTTTTCTCTACCAACTTTAGATGTGGTCTATTCTTTTTTCCAGTTTCTAAAGATGTGATGTTAAGACTGTTGATTTCAAAATTTTCCTATTTCTAAGGCATTTTCTGCTATGAACTTACCTCTTAGCACTAGTTTTGCTGAATCCCACAAGTAGGTATCAGTACTGGAAAAGATATATTTGCTCTCTGTCCCAGCTTCTTGACATACTACCAAAATACTTCTCATAATCTAAGGAGAACAGTGCCTTTTGTAGCCTAACAAGGTATCTGGTGGCTGGACTCTCCTTTATAACTTCTGGATAGTAGCCTGCTCCCAGGGAAACTAACCATGTAATCCTAGAATTAGAACTTTTATTCTCACCTTGTTATCTCAGGAAAAGGAGAGGAACTGAAGACAAAGTTGATAAAACAATGGTCAATAATTTAACATGCCCCCATTAAATTAAAAAAGACTTAAGTTTTAAATAGCTAAATATGTACAGGGTCCCAGAAAGGTGGCACAGAAAAGACACAAAAGCACTGTACCCTACCCTATGCATATCTTCCATCATGTTGTTCATAAGTATCTTTTGTAATATCCTTTACAGAAAGTAAGTAAACAAGCATTTCCCAGGAGCCTACTAACTGTGCTACCAAAGTAAATGAAGCAGAGAAGAGGGTAATGGTAAACTCAATTCAAACTGGTCAGTCAGAATTTCCAAGAGCCCTTGGTGACACCTAAAGAAAAAGGGGATAGTTCTCCTGGACTGAGCCTTTGCCCTTTGGGACCTCATTCTCTTTCCAGGGATATACTGTGGTAACAAAATTAAAGTGAATTGGAAGATTTTAAACTTATTACAACTGTTTTGTAGCTTAATGTGATTTATATTCTAAAATGTTTCATGTGTACCTGAAGGAAATATAGGGTCTACTGCTGCTGTTGAAGAGCTCTATGTGTCTGAGGTCCAGCTGGTCTACAGCACTACTATGCGGTCCTCATTTTTCCTTATTTATCATATGACCAGCTAAAATCAGGGAATCAAAGTTTCATTACTAGTCACTAGTGTTTATTCTCCCTTCAAGTCTATTAATGTCTGCTTTTTAAATTTGGGTGCTCTGTTAAGTGAATATATATTTATAATTGCTATGTCTTCATGGTATACTGACTGTTCATCATTATATAACATGCTTCTTTATCAAAGATAATGTAAGTTAAAATGACATTTCCCTAAGTTTGGCTACCTCTGCTCTCTTTTGCCTAACCATTACATGGAACATCCTAAACCTTCCACTTTCATCCTATATATGATCATCTATCTAATCTGAGTTTCTTCTACAGAGCACTCAGATCTTTTTTACCCATTCAGACAGTTTATGTCTTTTACTAGGAATTTTAATCCATTCCCATTTAAAGTAATGCTGACAGTAAAGGGTCTTAGTACTTGTTCATGGTTTCCTGTATTCCTTCCTGGTATTTTGTTCTTCTCTTGCCACTTTTCTTTGCATTTTGTTGATTGTTTTGGTGGAACATACTCATTTCCTTCTTATATTTTAAATGCATCTTCTACAGGAATTTCCTTTGTGGTTACCATGGCATTTATAGACAAAATTTTTCAATTATAACAACCTATTTTAAACTAGTCAGTCTGTTTTTGACAATTTCATTTTAATGTCTGCATAGCCCTCTGGGTTCATCGTAGGTGAAGTTCTTCATGTTTCTTGAGTGTGGATGTCCATTTTCTTCTTAAAATTTCAGGCATTTTCATTACTTCTTAATGTAACTCTCTGTTCATTCTCCTATTGATCATTGTTGGAAGTCATTATGAATATTTTGGTTTGCATTAATGTTTCATAAGTTCTCTAAGTATTCTTTGTATTTCATTATTTTCTACTGTTCTTTGAGTCGGTTATTTCTAAATAACCTGTCTTTCAGCTTACTGATTATTATTCTCTTATGTCTATTGTTTTCCTCTAGTGAAATTTTTATTCAATTCTTAAATTTTTTAGCTCCACAATAATTACTATTTCTTTCTTGATATTTCATTATTTTCACTCACTATTTTCCTGACTTTTTGTCCAGCCATATTTTCTAATAGTACACTTGGCCTCTTCAACAAGATTATTTTGAATTTTTTGATAGGCGATCCACAAATCTATTTCTTTAGAATTAGTTTCTGGACATTTATTCACTTAATACTTGGGGATCACGTTCCCATTTTTTTTTGCTGTTTGGTGTGTGTGTGTGTGTGTGTGCGCGCACGCACGTGTGTGTGTGTGTTTGTCTGTCTGTCTGTCTGTGTCTATCTTTCAATGTTATAAAAAATACCTCCTCAGAAGACAGCTTTCATTAATCAGCCCAGGTAGTTTGGGAATCTCTCAAAACATTATAGAAGTGCATCTCTTATGTGTAACTTCCCACCTAATTTCTCAATTTGTTTATTTTTATATTTTTTGTTCCATCTAGGACCTGGTCTGCAGTAATGAAAGTTCTTTTCTTTTTTTTTTTTAGTATAGGGTCTATAGAGTCTCACTAAGTAGATCGGACTTGTAGTTATCTGCCTGTGTTCAGCCTCCCAAGAGCTGGGAATACAGGGTGTCACCACCACACCCAGTCTCAATTGACCTCTCAGTGCACTCTGGGGATGGGGCCAGCACAGCAGACCAGGGATCAAACCTCGGCCACTGTTCTCTGCCTAAGCAGGTGCTTTAGTCTGCTGAGCTATCTGGCCAGCCTTGCAGTAGTCAAAGTTCTTAAGACTGCAACAATCTATGGAAAGCTCTGTCTTGGGTAGTCTCTAGGCATTCAAAATATCCTAGTTTCAGGAGTATTTCAATTCATATGAGACAGATGCATCAGGAACATCCCTGAAAAATCCAAAAAAATTGAGATACACTCATTTTCCTTCTCATGGAAGAAGTCAGGAGCTGGACACTCGATGTCAACCACAATGAGTCATATCAGCTTTCAGTTGTGGTATTATAAGACCCCTGGCTCCACCACAAGGTGCTGACCTCTTTTTTGGTTCTCTGTGCACCAGGCAACCAAAGTATTCTATCTTCCCAGAAGCAGCTCAAGACAAGAGAGAAAAATAGTGGTGCTTCAGGCAGCTCTCTGCAAAGAGATAACTTTGGATATCCACTCTTCTCTGGTGGATATCTTCTCTGGTCTTTTTGTTCCTATTGTTGTGCCAGCTTGAGGCAGTGGCTAAACACAGTTGATACCAAACAGCTTTTCTTACATGTGGCTATTCTTGGCCTCCAACTTGCCTGTGGTATTGAGTCTTCCTAACCAGTTTCTACAGTTCTCATAAAGGTTTTTTGAACCAGATACAGTAGTACTATTGTTATACTGATATTTTTAAAGAGGAATGAAATCTAGAGCTTCTTATTCTACCATTTCACGGACATTGTTTCTCTTACCAACAGCATATAAAATTAAACATCAATTTACCCTGTCCTAGAAAGATATCCATAAAATGATATGCACAAAAATATTGAAAACAAGCAGAGCATGGTGGCTCAGACCTGTAATCCCAGCACTCAGGAGGCTGAGGCAGGAGGACTGTTGTGAGTTCGAGACCAGCCTGAGCTACAAAGCCTGAGCTTACGGCCAACCTGAACTGCATAGTGAGACCCTGTCTCAAAAAAGACAAAAAAATCTTAGGCCATTTCCGATTTCACACTCCTGGGACCACGGGCGGTCGTGGCTGGACTTGGAGCGCCTTCGTGGCTGCGTGCGGCCCGTGCCCGCCCCCCCC
>PVKA01020830.1:0-39668 GCA_004027165.1 Ctenomys sociabilis
AGAGGAGGAGGAAGAGGGGGAAGAGAAGCATTAAGGAAGCAAAGCTCAGCATAGTGGAAATAAAATGCTGATGGTGAGATTTAGACACCAATGAGGGGGCTTGACTGAACTGAAGAGCTTCTAAGCACCTCTCAAATTAAGCCTGGAAAGTAAATTACTGTATCAACATTTTTATAATAAAAAACTCATTATAAAAATTCATTAAATTGATAAAAGACATTTTTCTAATATTTGAAAAGACTCTTAATCTTTGTGTAATTAGTTAGAATCATATAAATTAATTTGTAAAGACTTTCATAATTAAAAATTTTCTCTTTACCACTCACAACATGTTACTATCAACACTGTAAAAAGCAGTGCAAGCCCGTCATCCCCAGCTGTAGCACAGCAGGTGGCAGGCCTGGAGGGGCCTGGGGCTGCCCTGGTGGAGAAGGGCCTCGCTCTGATGTGCTTCCCAGGTACCCAGCCCTGAAGAGTTGGATCAAGCCAGCCCTAAATATAGATTTAGCATTCTTCCACAACAATAAACTGAAGGTCCTAAATCTGTAGCAAATCCTCTGGCAGTTATTGAAGCTGTGCTGCTGGGCATTCTCAGTACTTGAATGGCGGGACATGTACACAGGGAAGGGATAACATCGCACTTCAAGCACTGCACTGTCAGTGGAAATGCAATGTCTTCAATGAAACTATTTAAAGTGGCACCATAAAAACGTTGTTTGTATTTCCAAGCATATGGATGATACAGATATATCTGAAGAGAGTTCTATTTACAACAAATTTTAATGGATTGAGCATTATTTTCTCTTCAAAAAAAGTTTAAGAGTAAAATACAAATTTCTACATTGTAATACTGAATGCCTTTGTTAGTTTTAGTAACTGGAAAGGAATAGAAGACTTTCATAAATATAAGCAAAACTCTCTAATAAAAATTACAAATATTTTATGCAAAAAAGGTTTTTAAACATTTTGGATTTAAACATCTTTCACAAATATCACCTGGATTTTTACACTATGACATACAGAATAATACGACTTCTGGGATTCGGTCCATATAACCTGGATAGTTTTCCTTAAGTAACAATGGTCACTTCTATTTCTAATAATTTCAAGGGTCCAGGACCTTTAGGAGAAAAAATAGTTCCTATCACAAACCTTCAACTCAAATGGATATAGAATAATGTTCTATTTCTAGGATCTACTAAAATTAACAAAAAAATATAAAAGTGAAAACAAGAACAGCAATTGCTCTAACTTATAGTTTGAATTTTCCAAGTCATATTTGGTTAAGAACTTAAAGTGTATATTTTGGCAAACATCTTCACAAGAATCCTGTAATAGCAAGAGCAGAGGTTAAGGGCTAATACTGAAAATAAACCCCAGCATGTCTGGGGTGCCCACATTCACCCTGAACCTATAACTGAGGGGCTCACTGGTATTTTCATGGGAGCATTTTTAGTTTTTAGAGATAGCTGATTACATACATCTTTTGATGCTTTTTAAAAGCTGAAGTGCAGTCCACAGAGGCATTCACATGCTTTTGGATAGGTGTCTTCCTTTCCTGTTATGGGAGGCAGTGAGGAGCAGGCTACACACCTGGGCTCAGGTGTAGCTCTGTAACCCTGCATAATGTGCCCCCATCACAAGTTTCCTCTCTGGCCCAGGGGAAAACGCTGTGGTTAGAGCCCTGAGATGTCCCTTGATATCCCAGTTCCTGTCCACAGCCATTCTCACCCTATTGGGCTTCATGCCTGTCCTCTGAGAGAGCCCCTTCTTCCTTTGGTGACATAGGTGAGGGCATGGTTGCTCCCCACCTCTGAGAGTCAGGAGCCTCTGCACTGGGCAGGACCCCATGGCCTCAGGCTCAGGCCACAAAGATATGGAAGAATGGAGGAACCATCAGACTGGACATCCCAGTGCCAGGCTCACAGTCATCTCCCAGTTTCTGCAGAGTCAGGCACAACCTCCGACTGGCCGTGTCCTGACAGGCACATTGTGTGCTCACTGTCTGACTATCAGCTGCAGAGGACAGCGAGCTCCCTGATGTACCCTGGTGCAGGCCCCTCACTTGGGACCTGGGCATATATTAGCTGGCTAAATCAGTAAGTGAATAAAGGGACCTGGCAAGAAGAGAAGGGATTAAGGGCTGATGGTTAACTATCTGGGCTTGTAAATAAAGGCTTACAATGCTCACAATGGAGTCAGGAAGTTTTCATAGCGAGGCATGTTGCAGGGAGAAGACAGGAAATAGACAAAGGGAGAGAGCCTGGATTAGGTGGTGGGTGATGGATCAGGGATGCAGGGAGGAGCACTGTGCCTATCCTATTAAGAAACAGAGTGAGGGTGCAGGGACCAGGGTTAGCCGTGGCCTGCACTCTCCCATGGTACACTTGGGTTGTCCTGGGCAGGTGTGCCGGACCTTCCAAACTCCACTATAAAAAGCAGCAGGCCAGCCTCAACATTCAGAGAAGCAGGTCATCATGAAGATTTGTCGAGCCTTGTGAATCCCCGTTACTGGAGTGATGGGCCGTGGGCTAGTGTTCCTCCTGCCCCTGGCCGAGCTTACAGATCATCCAAACTCTATGACATTTTATTATCTTATTTTGAGGGAAATAATACTTATAAAAAGTCTTTATCTTCAAGTTAAATTGCTGATATGCTCATTATCTACCCTTCTCTCCATTCAAGAGAGATTGAATTTTTTTAAAAAACCCATACTTTTTTCTTGTAACACAAATCAAGTTGACAAGCGTGAAACAGCACCAGTAGGAAGAAACATGACAGAGCTCCGGAGTGGGAATTGAGGGAGAGGAACCTGATTCTGTATCCCATGGATCACAGAGGTGGAAAACTGGCTAAATAATTTATTGCTTACTTCAGCCAAGTAAGTTCAGGCTGGAATGCAAACAAAATTCAAGGAGAAAAAAGAAAATTTGTAGTATTTTTTCAAGGTACACATCAGGCATTCATTTCCAGGAGAAGAGGCAAATAGACGTTTACTCATTCTAAATTACATTAGGGAGGGAAGAGACAGGAGAATAAAAGACCCAATGGTTCATAATACATCCTGTTTGTTTGGTTATCTCGGCACCTTCAGACAAAACACTTCTGTGAGCTTTAGTCTGATGATGGAATAGATCAAAGAAAGCAGCCGGTATATGCAGGAAAAGTGTGAGATTCACTGTGACAGGCATTAGGTGTGGGTGTGATTTCTCTCTTTCTGCTTGGGAGGAATACAGAGAAGGTCCTCCAAGCAGCTGGGAGGTAAGACTCATCTCAACATCTGGCATCAGAGCAGGCACATCTGGCCAAAGAGCAAAGAAGCTCTGCAGCCATGAGCTGGCTCCAGAAGCCGTGTCCAGCCTAGCGTCCTCTATTCATGCTTTCCCCTGCCTCTTCCTGGTTTACTTCCAAGGCACAGGTCATAGACACAGATGCGCACACACTCTGGCCAGCAGTGTACAAGTGGGCTTTCTTGAAAATAGGACTCTTCCCTGGCCTACTCATCCATGGCAGAGAGGCAGAGAAAAGGCTTGGGACAGAAAGGATCACCATGGTTAGTGTACATATTCTCTCACTACTAAACAGATTTCAGAGAAATAATACTATGTGTTTAGGGCATAAGAGTGTTTACAATGTTCTACAGATTGTGGCTGTATTTCACCCCTAAGGATTTTGCAGCCTTGGCTACAGCTGTCTACATCCAGGTGACGAATCCTCAGCAAAGCTGTTGGCAGCAGAACTCCCCCTATGTTTAAGGCATACACCTAGCTGACAACCTACCATGGGAAAGGACTCGTGGTGCTGCTTTTTACACTGCTGAGTCAATGTCCAGCATTAGACTACGGATTCCTCTGTGGCAGTCTCTAAGCATACTTAAGTTTATCTACTTGATGGCATATACACAACCTGCACTCAGCAAATATGTGTCCCAGTAATGAAAACTGGTAATGAAACAGGGGGCTACCACGGGGACTCCGTAAGCACTTGCTCAGCTTTTCCGGTACTCATACATAGAGAAATCTTTTTAGGTGGAGGAGGGAAATCCTCTGAAATATAGTATTTGCAACTTAATTTGTCGTGAAAGTTCCCAGTCCTTGAGTATCTAAGAGACTTTCTGAGGAGCCCGCAGCACTGCTCCCTGTCAGTGAATGCTAGGACACACACAGTCCTTCTGAAGGGCTTCAGTTCTGCGTGCTGTGGCTACTGCTTCTTCTCACTGAGCCCTGTGACCTTCATTGTACATTTTAATACTATTTTATTTTAATATTCTGAATATTTTTACTCTTCAATACATGATTATTAATGTAGTGGAAACCAAATTACTTGAATCACCTGAAACCCACCATTGCTCCACGTGACTGCCAGGTTCCACTAGCCTCACAGGAGGGCCTGTTCTGGCTCTGCAACAAGAGGCGGAGGGTTCAGAGCCACTAGGCAGCTCATCTCTGGCTAAATGCTTCCCAAGGGCCACCCTGTAGTACAGCAATGGGAGTCTGCACTCATCTTCACAACTCTGAGATGAGGACAACCACCTCCTGCTGGAACCCGTGCTTGGGATTTCGAGGTCCTCCACAGACGGCTTACCCTGCATCAGCAGCATGCCTGAGAGTGACTGCGTTATTCAGAGATGTCTTTCTTACAGCTGCAAATTCCTTCAGGTCTTCCTGCCCAGCCTGGGGACTGGAGGCTTCCTATGTGGCTTCTGTATGTTTTAAGAAGTTTCTGCAGCCCAGCACCCTCCCTGTCCACAGGAAATGTATTCGTGAGTGCCTCCAGGTAGGAGTGCTAAGCTGCCTGAGGGATCACAGGAGAGCTGCCCAAGGGATCACAGGAGAGCTGAGCAACTGGGGACAGCACTTCTGCCTGAACTTGGCACTAAGTCACTTTTGCTCCCCTCCCCTCCTCATGGTGCTTCCAGCTCAGTCCCCCAAACACCCCCCCCAAGTCTGCTTGTCTTGGGGCACAGCTCCTGTAGGGGTCCTCTGTCTGTTACATTCTGAAAATGGGCTGTTGCTCTAGGTCATGCAGAAGTTTCATTCCCAAAGTGTGTTGTAAGGGTATTAGCCATGTGGAAATTTAATGAGTCTGGTGGAATTTTTGCAAACTGATTAGACCTGACTAGGTCATGGGGATGGAGATCCCTCACTGAATCCTGGTGGTTTTTTGAGGAGCGGGAAAAAGACTCTGCAAACAGAAAGACACACCTGCATTCCCACCATGACACATGCAGGGCAGCCTCTGTCATGGCATTCGGACACCTAGCATGCAAAAGATAAGCCCTTTTTTCCTTATTGAGTAGTCTGCCCATGGTGTTTTATTACACTATCAATAACAGACTAATACACTTGTTTAGCTACTGCTCTCACTGCCAGGCATTCGAGGTGGTTCCTGTCTTTGGTCCTCTGGTACCATCACTATTTATTTATTTTATTCATTTATTTTTTGCAGTACTGGGGATTGAACTCAGGACCCTGTGTTTGTAAGGCAAGCACTTATTCTACTGAACTATCTTCCCAGGCCCTGACCATCACTGTCAATTAAAGGTGCTAGCCCTGCCTACATAAGTGCAAAGTACCCCTGAGTTTCCTGCCAAAACTGATATGAGCAGCATGAGACCGCTGTGTCAGAGAAAAAATGTAGGTTCTAAAGAAAGCTCAGCACTCAGGCCAGGGAGCTGGCAGGAGCCTGCCCCAGAACCCCTAGGCTTGGTCCTCTCTACACGATCTTCAGCGCTGTTTTTCCTTTACGCTTCCACCCTTGGGTAAATTATCTTCTCTAGGGCCACTGAAGTTATAAAATATTTACAATGTGCAAATACAGTAAAGACAAACACCTTGTTGAGACAGCTTTTCTTCATCTAGCAAATGAGACAGGAATCAATGGCTCAGTAGTTAGAGAAAAGGAAGTTTTTAATTTCTACTACTACAATAATATGAAATGCAACAGACCACTTATACAACCCCAATGAGACCTCTAATCTGAACCCACTGACAGCAATGCCAGGGACAGGAGAAAGGAAACCTGAGGCTGGTGCTGAGGCTCAGCTGCAGCCACTGCACTCCCTGGAGATTCAACCAGGCTCCTGATTTAGGAATGAAGAGCCACAACACCACAGGTGTAGGCCCACCTCACGCCTCAAATGCAGACACAGAACCTGAATCCACTAAGTCTGCAGTCAATGGGATGAACCGAACCGGGACAGAAGGCAGCTCGGGTTCAAGATCCCAGCTGCATGCTGGCAGCCCACACACAACTTGGCTCAAGCTGGAGATACCTCTTCCTCACTTTCATGAGCTCTAAAATTAAACCATCAAGGCACACAGGGTGAATTTTAAAAGTGGAAATGAATGAAGAAATCATACCCCTCAGAGACAAAAGGAAATTTGTGTGCTCCATAGCTACAGAGCCAAGTCAAATGCTACTTGCTCCCTGGCCAAACTTGTTCTGCTCAGAGGAGCTGCCTCAAGTGCTAATGAGCACTTTGGCCCAGGGAGGGTGGGGGTGAGAGGGCTGGGGGCTGGGGGTGGGGTGCACCTTTCCATAAGCCAATCTGATCTGGACTCCAGTGGTTCTGTGGTTTCTGCTCAGTTTTTTGTTTGCTTTATTTTTAATCAACAGTCTCTCTCACAAACGCTGGTTCTTGGGATGAAGGCTTCATGTCACACAGGAACACACATGAACCTCTGCAGGGGTAAACCTGCTGCTCACTTTTCTGTTTGCTTTATTTTTAATCAACAGTCTCTCTCACAAACACTGGTTCTTGGGATGAAGGCTTTGTGTCACACAGGAACACACATGAACCTCTGCAGGGGTAAAGGAGTGGGCTCTGAGTGTCCTCACACTGCTTCATTTGCATGGAGTCAGGGAGTCTCTAGGGCACCAATATCCCCTGCGGTGCAGGCCCTTCTATAGGGCTCCAGTGTTGAGACACTCCAGGGACAAACTCTCACAGCCACTAGATCCTAGTGCAAAGCAGTAAGGTGACTCTGAGAAGGAACAAGATGGAGCTAGATACGCAGGTGATGCCTGGAGTGGGTGGAGTTTGGACGCTGGGGAGGAGCACAGGCCCAGAGAACATCAGATGCATGAGTGTAAACAGCTGTCTCCATCTCTGATCAAAGCTCCAGCGTCCAGGTAAGGAGACTGCCACCTGAGCAGGAAGGCGCAGACTCCTTTGGATTAAGAGACAGACAGTTGTTTTACTTCCCCACAATGCAAGTCACACTCGCTCATGGAAAGGCCGATTCGTCCAATGACAGGGGACTGTTACTCAGAGGACAGAGCACTTGTCCTGGATCTAAAATTAACATGGAGAAAGATTTGTAAGAAGCATGTTGCTTTGCTTATTTAGTGGCAATCCAAACAGCTAAAGCAGCATTTCCTAAAGACCCTGGTTTAGCATACTTTATCAAATCAATGCAGAGATGTACCTGGCTTATTTCAGCTTGTTCTGTGTGAAGGCGACGAGATGTTTATTTAATAAATTTCAGAAGTAGCCAACATCAACAGATGAATGGATCAAGAAAATATGGCGCATGTACACTATGGAGAACAAGTGGGCAGTATAGCTACTTGTAAATGAATAAATGCGCCCTGAGACCACAGTGCTAAGTAGGATAAATCATACCCTAAGGTTAAATATTGCATGGGTTTCACTCCAGAGAGAAACTCAAAGTATAAATACCTTAGGAGCATACTCAGAGAAGAGAAGAGATAGAGAGTTAGATGGAAGGGGATAGACAGCCAGGGGAGGGGAAAGGAAGTGAAAGGGTCAAGATGCTTATGTATCACAAACTCATGCTAATAAAAGAGGAGACAAAGAAGAACCAAAAATATTTTGGATTAGTTGAAATTTGTGTAGCTGACTGAGCTTGTGGAGGTGCTGCTATTAAGAGTGGACTTGATCCTCATCCAGTTACTCACCCACAGCACAGGCACCTCACAGAACCAAGACGTACTTTCCTGCTGAACCATATGGTGGTAAAAGCATAGCAGATAACTGTGGAGATGGAGAGAAGGCTCTTTTCACAAATCACTAGCATGACTGAATCAGGGCATCTCCTCCCCTTTAACTACAGCCTCCCTGCTGGGCTCACAGGGCAAATTCACCCCGACACGCGCAAACTGGCAAAGGATGGTGAGGAAGGTCTAAAATGCTACCAAACAGTGCTCTTCCCAGGCTCAGCAAACTCGGCCCTGTTTTCATCTTTTCAGAGCATGGCAAATGCCTATGCAAAAGGGTCAAGTCCCACAGGGGGACAACAACCTAGAGCTCTAAAGATCCCATAGCAAGAGGAAGCTGTAGCCTGACATCAGGGGAAAGGAGGCACCCTGCCTGGTATTCACTAGGTAGAAATTGTATTTTATGGAAAATGCTCACAAGATGGTAGGTTAAATGTGCTCTAGAGAAGCTGAGAATCACTGTGCTTTTCCAGCAAGCACTGCACTTGCTGCCCTCGTCTCAAGTGCTGGCCCGGGCCTCGAGAGGGCTTCAGTGTATAATAAGCAGAAAATTACAAAGTTCATCGCTGAAGTCACCCAAATCCAAAGGACTGCAATATGCTGGAAAAGAGAAGTTTGAGAGCGATGCCAGGGAAGCTGACATTAATATTTTCCTCAGTTGCTTTGTGCCAGAGTCCTGGGCTGTAAGTGGACAGAGCCAATTTGGCCATTTAAGGTTGCCAAATCCTTTCATAAATAGCGGCGGTCTCTGGCACTTAGAGGCATATCAGATACAAAACAACAGCAAGTCTAGATGAAACTGCCACACGCAGGGCCACTCACTTATCACAGTCACAC
Organism: Ctenomys sociabilis; assembly: GCA_004027165.1. Lineage (NCBI taxonomy): Eukaryota > Metazoa > Chordata > Mammalia > Rodentia > Ctenomyidae > Ctenomys > Ctenomys sociabilis. The sequence continues at coordinate 8,800 of PVKA01020830.1, forward strand.
ACTTGCTAGTGGAACTCCCCCCACCCCACTCTGCCGTCCCCACATCTACCACCGCCCCGCACAACAGAGGCCCTGGGAGGAGCTGGACACAGGGCACCAAGCAGGGCTTGCTGTGCGCCCCAGAATGGCACACTGTCTCTACCAAATGTCTCTTACAAGTAGCAGTTAAGGAGGTGAAAATACAATTTTTTATCCATTATAATGAAAGAAAGTGCATGTGGAGAGATCCACATGGTGCCACTGTGGCCTCCCTCTGGAACGTGCCATTTGGTGCACAATGAATCTGATGGGTTCCGGCCTGAGGAAAAGCTGCTAAATTATCATGGCTGTGATGCAGCACGGTCGAATCCCAGAACAACAGCTCATCTTTCCAATGACCACTTCCTCTTCCTCACTCCAGCCCAGATTCTTCCTTTTACCTTTACACACACACAAGCAGCTCCTAGTGCATCACTAATCCTGCCCCTCAAACTCTACCCCTATCAAAAGTCCATAATGTCTCAACCTCCATCTCAGCCCCGAGATCTTCCCATCTCCCTCGTATTTTCTTTGTGTCCTCCTCAATAAAGCCCTTTTATTCCTGCTTCTCTGCCATCACCATCAAAAAAACTAACACAATCAGTGCTATAGGTGACAGCCACCTCCCTCACTACATCTTGACTCTCAGCACTGAGATGTGTCCAACACATACAGTTTTTATACACAGTGTACACAGATGCCATGAAGTGGTCTTGAGGCCTTATCTCCTAAAAAGAACTGGCTTCTAAGGATCCAAATAAGGTGGTATTGCTAAAGAGAGAATTAGGAAATCTTTTGCTAATGATGTTATGATTACTGTCATCTTTGGAGCTATGAAGAAGGCAAGCAGGACAGTGTCTATCCACTGTCCACTGACGGACTCGCCACATGCCCCTCCATTTTCATACTTTTCAACACCTCTTACAAGAACCAAAGAAGTTTTCACATTTAATCTGAGAAGGACCATTTTGTAGGTACTGTTTGGCAAACTCACAAGGCTTAGGGCAGAGTACAGGCTCTGTGAAGTCCTATGGCACAGAATATGCTTGACATTTTAAAATTTATGCTTCTGAAACACATTTCAGTAGAGAATACTCATTTGGAATAGTCTTTCTTATTGTTTGCTATGATGCTACAGCATATTTGAGGAAAAACTGGTATAAACTTCCCTAGTAGAATAAATTACAAGTGTTTCCACCATAGGTGTTTCTATAACCTGTCCTAAAAAGTCACCACACTGTCTGACCAATGACAGCTTCTACTGTGCCTCAAGCCCTGGATGAGACGCTTTCTGCTGCTCTGTTCTTGAGAGAAGTAGACACAACTGATCACCGTCTTCTATGGGCCTCATAGTCAGGGCTCCGGGAGGAGCCCTGAGAGCAGGAAGGCTTCCTGCACTGTGAGTCAGGTTCCTATTACATCTGCATCTGCAAGGATGGTTCTCTCCAGAGAGAGAACATCAGGAGTATGGGATGGACACAGGGAGAAAACCAGGCTCTTGAAGGCCACCACAGGTGCTTATGTTGCCTTCATCTCCAGGTTCAGCATGTTGGGAAACAGCAAGTGGCTAAGATGAAATCTTTGTATTTTATGTTCTGCTCTCTAAAAAAGCCCTCCTAAGTGTATATATTTCCCACAAATACATTAAGATCATTCCCACTTCAATCACATTTTAATACGTATGGTACTAGCTGCAATGGGTCATGCTTCTCAAGGCTTTGTGTTGGCCTACCTTTGACACAGGTGATACAACATAACTACCAAAGAACTCCCTCCAACCCACGTGCCATGTCAAAGCATTGCTAAAATCTCCCCTGCCCCTGCTAGGGTTCTCTCAGATTAATGAAGTCACCAATTACTCATCCAACAAATACATTTTCTTTCCGTTGAAAACATCATACTTAGAGGTGGCCACTTAAGGGGTGTAGCAGTAACTGTCATCTTTTTTTTTCTTTCAGGTACCACTCTACACTCTTTGGAATACACTAGTGACAGAAAAATCGCTACCCTTCTTCTAGAGAAGGAGCAAAGGGGGAGGGAAAATGAACAACAAACACACATAAGTAGATCTGGTAAGGGGTATCCAGATGGTAATATGGATAAGAAGTGAGATGCAATTCCAAGTAGCTGAAGTAGCCTTCACTGAGAAGTAGAGAGGAAGGAGATGACCACAACCTTCTCTTTACAGGAGGAAATGGTTCTGGGAATAGCAACAGAGATAACAGGCCAGGAGCAGGATAAGGTCTATTCACCAAGAACCTTTCTGGCCATAAGAAAGTATGACTGACTGTGACAGGAACAAGAAGCTACTAAACTTTTTTTTTTTTTTTTTTTTTTTTTTTTTTGTACTAGTGATCCAACTCAGGACCTTGCACTTACCAGGCAGGTTCTTACCCTGTAGAGCTATCTCTCTGGCCCATGAAGCTATAAGAATAACTGAAATACTAGGTGCACATAGCCAGACTTACATTTTTCAGTATCTACTCTAGGCTCTATGTGGAGAGAAGGGACCCTGACGCGAGTTGGAGCAGGGAGACTGCCCAGCAGGCTGTGACTCCAAGTGGGAGGTGGACCACTGTGCTGGGGACAGTGGTGGAGGTGACAGGTAGGGGTTGGGATCAAGATATTTTCACAGTGTGACTGACAGGATATCTTGGTGGATGTAACCTGGCATTTGAGAGGAGGGGAGGAAAAGGAAACACTAAGAATTTCACTGTTGGCAAAGTGAGGAGAAACACTGCTAAGAGAATCACCTGCAGGTAAATTCAGGAGTGGAACGTGAGGCTAACCATGAGGAATCCACATGTAGACCCAGCCTCAGTATACAGATAGCACTTAGCAACTCAGGGCCCTGAGCATGGTTCCCTTTATACCTATACATGACTGGGAAAAATGCTGAAGACCCCCATCAACATTGTGATGTGAAATAATGGAGGTATATAACCATTAGGGTTATATAAACATTAAGGACATACAAATACTATGCCACTGGTGGTGAACCAATGAATACTGCAATGCTACCATGAAAAGCTATAAAGGATTTGCTACCACTGCCCTATGCTTTCTTCCTGATGTGCTACCTCTTTAGGCAATGCATACAAAAACATGGAACTTTAGAGTTGTTTTCTACATCAGTTCTCCCTGTGCTATTCTTCTCTAGGATGGCTGGGCACTGTTTCCACCCAGCATCACTCGGCATCACTTTCCATCTCCTTTGCAGTTTCCAGTTCCATGAGGAGTCCAATAGGCTTTCCATCTGCAGGAGGGTGGATGGCTCGGAGGTCACTGTGTTAAGCAAAATAAGCCAGAAACAGAAAGAGAGCTGTCCTGCACCTTCTCTCCTGTGAAAACCAGTGTTGCTCCCCCCATGCTATATTTGGTGCTAAACCATGCAAGCACATTACTGGCCCTAGCTCTTGAGAAAAGTTTACTTAAAGACGCTCCCTATTTCAAAGATGGAAGGTGAAGGGAGGAGGAGGAAGGGTTAGTTTTCATAAGCAACAGTAATGTCCTCTTGTTTCTGCAGCTTTAATCTCCGAGCATGCTTAATGGCAGAGTTCACGGCTTTCTTAGAACAAGATGGAAGAAAGTATGCTACTTTAAACACTTTGGGCACATGCCTATGGGAGGCTGAGAAAGAAGGTGAGGCCAGCCTAGGCCACAGTGAGTTCAACGTCAGTCTGAATGACACAGCAAGACCCTGTCTCCAAAAACCAAGCTTCTCTTAAATACAAACTTTATGTTGTTATAGAAGCACAAAGTTCAGAATAGCTCTGGAAGCTACAAAAATATCTTTTGATCTTTTCAAGTTTAAAAATAATCAGAAGTATTGTAAAGCTAAATGGTAACAGCTGACCTTTATGGGAGTATGAATCATTACATTTAAGAAAAATCACAAACATTAAAAATAAAATTACCTTCCGAAAGTGGCATCTCTGGAGTGCATTCACTACAAACTCGGAACTCTTGCTGAGAATCACAAAGCTTACAAGTCAGGAAAAGGAAATAAACTTGTGAGTGATACCTGAAAACTTTTCCTTTATACAACTATCGAATCTTCATCAATTAATTCAGTGACTCTTCCATCTGAGAGCAATGGCTCTGAGGGTGAATCATTCCTATTAACTGGTGTGGCTTGTGATCATATAATGGGCCTAAGATGGAGAAGAATAAAACAAATGATCTAATAATGTGGAAAAACTCCTGCAGGAAGGATCAGAGGCAGAGCAGAGTGAGCTCAGGTATGAGCCGGCTGCGTGTCCCGGAACACCAGGAAGCAATGTGTAAGGAGTCTTACAAGGAGAACAACATCACAAGCAACATGTTAATCACCAACCAAAGGACAGGCTCCAGAAGACTTGGCTCAGGTTCACCCATGGCCGCAGTGAACAGCTGTGCTAGAGTGTCTGTCCCACCACCCACACTGAGGGGAAGAGAAAAAGCCAGCAAAGGCAGCCAGAGGTGCTAAGAGGACAGAAGGAAGTACACGCTGGGAGCTGCAGCTCAGTGGTAGTGTGTGCTCACCATGTACGCAGCTCTGTGTGGGTGGACAGGTGGACAGATGGACAGATGGACAGAAACACACAAATATTTATTCCTTTCCTGAATGTTTTTTACTAAGTTTAAATTATCTTTAGAAACATCCACAATAATTTTTGAGTCTGGATGTTTAAAGCTGATTAACTCCAATGTTCATTTGTATACATGCAAGTGGTGTTCAGAACCAGTTTCCTCCTCTTAATAAACACTACATTTTAACCCCAGAGAGATGTTATGTTATATCATCACCTGCTGTTACACTTGAATATAGCACCATGGCGTACTGTGTGTTGGCACTCAAAGCCTGAAGGTACATTACTGGCATTAGCTCTTCCAACAAGAATACAAAGCTCCTGTGCCCTAAGGTAGGGATGAGGCAGTGGTGGAGTGGAGCTTAATCTCCATAGGCAATAGCATTGCTAAGGTGTGGTGGTGCATGCCTGTAATCCCAGCACTTGTAAGGCTGAGGCAGGAGGATTGCTTTGAGTTTGAGAGTTTGAGGTCAGTTTGGGCTCCAATGTGAGTTCAAGGCCAGCTTGAACTATAGACAAGAACCTGTCTCAAAACAAACAAATAAACCAAAACCACAACCACAACCCCCCTAAAAACCAGTACCATCACACAGGTTCTGATTATACAGCATAAGGATGCCTGGTCTCTAAAACACACACACACACACACACACACACACACACACACACACACACACACACACATGCGTGTATTTCAGTCAACTAGATTTGTTTTCTTTCTTGGAGACAAGAGTCTTTCTGGTACTTCTGGAGCAGTGTGACAACTTCAAGATTGTAGTTGACAATGATGACAACTACATAGCAGCTGCAAGGTGTTCCTCATTCCCTGTGGCTGCTACTGTGCCAAGCGTGTCTATGGCTGGCTTCTTACTATGGCCCTGCAGGCTGGCGAGGCAGCCACACAGCACTGGTGGATGCCTACTCCTTCCCACAGACCCCTCAGTCTCTCAGCCCAACAGGGCCATCTCCCTCAGGAGGAGATGGGCACCCGCCCTCAGCAGGTGCTACAGAGTCTGAAGAAGAGACTGCAGAGTAAGGCAGAATCACCAATGTGAGACACTGCACAGTCTGTTCCAGACAGCCAACGACAACAGAGAACCAAAGGAGCTTCAAATGCACTCAGGACCCTGCGTGGCTTGGGTTCTTCTTAACCAGGAATTTTACAGTGAATTAGCTTGCTCCCAGCCTTTGCATTGAGTATGCCGCTCCAGGAATGAATGTCCAGTAGAGAGAAAAGATATGTGTGCTAACAAGGCTGTCTATTCCAGGTTTTTCTGTGAATAATGATTCTATATGCAAGAACCATAGGCTAAAGGGCACTTGAGTTTGTCTTTGTGGGTCTTACAGACTTTGTCACACTGGTGGCTTAGGATAAGATGTGCCATGTATCAGGAAAGTAGCCAGTGGGCCTGTTCTTTACTGCTCCTCATTTCCCAGATGCATTTTTGCTGCATCACAGAAGAAATAATACAATATTATATTTGAGAGTAATTTATCTATTACTGGTTCTTTCTTACATCCTCACAGCATAGTTTAGACCTTAAGGGATTTTTATACTTTTTGTAATCTTGTCACATACTTGTGAAAGGACAACCTGAGAAGAAGGGGCGGATGATGAGGTGATGACACCTGGCTTCCCTAGTATGGCCTGGGAAGTAGCAGGCATGAATGTCAAGCACTGGGACTGCTGCTTACCCTGCTCACTTTCTCTGTATGTGGACCTTTCCAAGTTTCTCATTTGTTTCATTTTTACTCACAGCTGCGGTTGTGTCCCACCCTGCATGCCCATTCTCAGATTCGTCTACATTGTTCCCTATAGTCAGTCTGACTCACAGGCTCGAGCTGTGATGCCAGGTAAGCAAGCTGGTGAGACCTCTGTGGCTGTATTAATCTAGCCTTCTCATCATTTCTTTCGACTCTATTTCATACAACAGTGTTATTACCTCAATATTTAAGAATATATCTGGGAATATAAGATAATTTCAACTCAAGACTTACACAGTACTCATTCTTAGATATTATTTTAGGTGGACATCCTGAGCTTATTATTTGGCACTCAATACTTGTCAATAAAAATGACTCTCCATGGAGGTATAGTTCAATTTCTAGCATCTAGTCCTATTGGTTACCATCATGATACCAAAGCCCTTAACACTGCATCTTTAGTAATAGATTACCAAACACAAAAGACAGGATTATTCTCATTTTCAGAGGTTCCTACCAGGAGAACCTAGCTTTTAAGACTGATTCAGAGGCTAGGGATATAGCTCAGTAGCATAAGTGCCTGCCTGGTAAGTACAAGGCCCTGAGTTTGATCCCAAGAACCAAAAAAGGATTGTTTCCCATCTCTCCTTTTGTGTGTTAAAAAAGAAAAAATCAAGACAAGAAAAGCCAGAGTGCAAAAAGCATTAGGTAGAATCCAATCTCTGAAAGGAGAAAATAAACATCAGAAGCCTCTAAGACCTGCTGTAGAATCTGATAAATGTCTGCAAAGAATTTCTAAGATAAAAGCCACCACTGAAGAGACTTTGAAACAAATTCCATGAACCAAAAGAACAAATGCCTTCCAAAGAAGTCCCATTTGGTCATTATGGTATCGAGGGCACTTCACAGAGAGCTGAGTTCTATGGCTCCACCATGAAAGTTTGTATCTAACACAGCTGACAATGGTGACAGCTGTGGGATGCACCACTGCCTATAACTAGCCGGGGAGGAGTCAAGGAAACCATTTCTGCTGGACCGAGCCAGGCTCCTATACAAGTCATACCAAGATCTAATTGAATATTCACTTTTTGATACCTTTTAAGATACTTTATACTGAAGAGCAAACAAGTAATACAGGGAATCAATATGGACCCTGGCATGCTCTTGGTGACAGAAATACGGCAGTGAATAGAAAACAAAACTCCTGTCCTCATGTGGGATTGAGTTCTTATAGTCTGAAATAGAAAACAAATAAATAATAAATAAAATAATCAGTTTATACAGCAACTTAGAAACTAAAAGTACAAAGAAGACTAGTTAAAAAGTAAAAGGGAGGCAAGAAAAGAGTACAAATTTGTGGTTGTGTCTGAAGCTCAGTGGCAAAGCCAGGCCTCACAGAGGCAAAGTCAGAGCACACTCAGCAGGCTACTGTTTCCCAAGAACTGGTCTTCAGAACAGGTCAGTGAGACAAATATGAGCTAAACCCATTAGCCTGGTAAAAGAAAACATCTCTAAATCTCTGTGAGCTCAGATTTGGCAACGCATTCTTAGATCTGACAATAAAGGCAAGAACAACAAAAAGGAACAATAGATAATCTGAACTTCATAAAAATGTAAAACATCTGTGTATCAAAGGATATGAAAAGACAAACTACAGAGTGAGAGGAAACATTTTGGAATCAGACACCTTTCAGAGGTATAATATCCTGAAGTAAAAAGAAGTCTTACAATTCAACAACAAGAAGATACAAAGTATAGATACAATCGGGCAAAGGACCTGAACAGGTACTTCTCTAAAGATGAGGCCTGTATGGCTGATAACCACATGAAAAGATGTTCAATGTCACCAATCATTAAGCAAATGATCAAAACTACAATGAGACATCTTGTCCACTCATTAGAATGTTTTTAATCAAAATGACAAAACATAAAGTGTTGGCAATGATAATGAGAAATAGGAAATCCTATATATTGCTGATGGAAATGAACCACTGGGCAACCACTGAATAGGGTTAGAAGATTGCCTTGGGAGTTGCTCAGAAAGTCATATTATGACCTGGCAATTCCACTTCCAAGAGAAGTGAAAATATGTGTCCACAAAGAAACACAAATATATGCAGAAGCATTATCCGTGATAGCCAAAGGTAAAAAAAAAAAGCTTGAATGCCAATCAGTGTATGATTGGAGGGACAAACTCTGGTAGATATAAAGAACAAAATACAAGTTAGCCACAAAAGGAAACAATACATTGATACATGCTTCAAATTTGATGAGCTTCATGAATATTATGCTCAATAAAGAGGCCGGGCATAAAAATCACCTATGGTACCACTGCATTTACAGTCATACCTTGCTTTATGAACACCTCCTTTTGCAAACAATTCACTTCACAAAACAAAAACATTTGGCAAACTTTTGCTTCCACTAGCAAATTCTCCTTGAGTGATAATAATGACCACAACCATCTTTGCCAGACAAACACAAACGCAGGTATATTCTGCAAAATTGTAAAATACATTGTTTGTAAGTTGAAGTACTAGGGTGCAATGGCATGGCAATTGAGACTGTGCATGGTGGCACCCACCTGTAATCCTAGCTCTTGGGAGGGTGTAAACAGGTGGATCACTACGAGTCCAAACAAGCAGTGACACCCTGAGACCCTTCCCTAAAAACTACAATAAATAAATAAATAATGAAATAAAATGTTTTATCATTTGAAAATTTTCGGTCTGTACTTAAATTTTAGTTCTGCATTCATTGTAGTGTTTAATCTATTTGTGACATTTTAATCATGTCTCACAGCTCTACTGAGGTACACTTACATACAATAGAGTTGGTGCACCTTGAGGGCGCATCTTGGGGAGCTCTGTGAACGCTCAGCCCAGCTATCAGTCCCACAATCAGACCTTAAGATGAGCGCAGCACCTCCGAACATTCTTTCAAGTCTTTTGACAACTGACCCCCACTCCCACATGTGGTCCTTCACTGTAATTCTGCCTTTTTAAAGATAAGACATTAATGAAATTATTCAGCATTATTGCTTCAGGCTACAATACAATAAACATAGGACATTTATTCAGAAACAGGAATCATCATTTTTGCACAGAACCGAGCACACAGAGAGCTACAGTGTGTTTCAGCAAGAGAGTGTAGGGGAACTTCCCAGGAACTGGGCAGAGAGATCTGACCTTGCTTCCCTTGTTCTAAAGCCTGCACTGGCTCACTCGAGCCTCCACAGGTGGAAGACTGCCTCCTCCTTCGTGGCTTTCTTCTGGAAGCTGACAGAGTGTCTCTGAGAACAGGGAAGTTTGTTTAGCCATGCATTCAGTCAATTCAACTTCCAAAGTGAGGGTCCAAGGGACATGTTTTATCTGGGTTTTTGCAGGTTCAATAACATACTCTGAAATGTCTGTCTTCTTTGACTTAGCACATTTTGTCTCAAGTTCGTCCATGCAGTTTTCAATTTCTGAGTAATTTGTCATATTGAGTTTGTACATTTGCAAGTGAAGATACTTTGATTGTTTCCATTTTCAGTTGTTGTTAAAAAAAACTATAGGACCCCTTAAGAGCAGCTCTTTTACTTCCCTTGTAGCTGGGACAGGGTGTCAGACATCCATAACTCAAAGCAGGAAGTTTATTTGGCTCACCACCCAAAGAGGCTTCAGTCCTCAGTCAGCTGGTGCCAAGGTAGGGCAGCATGGCAGAGGGCCTGGCAGAAGAGAGCTGCTCGTGTCATGGAGATAGGGAATCAGAGTGAAGGGAGACTAGGAAGAGATAACTCTCTAGGTCACGTCCCCAGAGACTGGTCCCCTCCCACCAGACCCCACCCCCTAATGGGCCAGCCATGAGGCTCTGCAGTCCAATTGCCTTCCAAAGATCCTGCCTCACACAGGATGACATTTGCAGAGGGACAGCTACACACAAACCTTAACAACCCATCCCTAGTGCCCGCAAGGCTCACACATTTCTTTTTTGTCCTTAGCCCATCTCTAAGATTTGCCAAGGTCCTAGTATTCCTAACACAGCTAAAAAGTCCAAGTTCAAAGGTTTCTGAGATTCAAGGTGAACCCTTAGTTGCAAGTCCATATAAATGTTAAAAAGAAAGTTAAACACTTCCAACACTTGATAGCACATGATTAACACTGCCATTCCAAAAGGGAAGAAGAGAAGGACAGAAAGGAATGGGACCACAGTAAGATTCAAACTCAGCAGGACATAAATTAAATTCCTTAATTCCGTGTCTAGCACCCCGGGCACAATGTGGTGCACAGGAACCACATACAGTGAGGACAGCCCCACCGCAATAGCACTGCTGGTGTCGGCAGCTCCCATGGCTCCTCTTGGGCTGGCTTTGTTCCTTCTTTGTAGTTTTCCCCATATGATCCGTGTTCAAGGCTTCTCCAACCTTCTGGTGCCTCTACTGTTCTTCAACTTCACACTCACAGCTTCACACATTGACTTCTTCAGGGCACCCTGCCTGGCCTCGCAGGCCTTCTTCTGAAATCTGGGTGGAAGCCTTCTTGACCCCACAACACTTACACTGCATGAGCATAAAGCTAGCACTAGACAGATGCTGCCACGGTCTACCTCTAGCTCTGGCAAGTGCCAGGCCTCCTTGGATCAGAGATGTAGGGCTCTGCCAGGATGGCTGAGCACTGGGGCTGGAATCCTAGGAAGCCAAGGCTGAAGTGCCTGGGAGCTCTCTTTTCACAGCAAAGTCTTTCACTTTTGCAATTCTGAGACTGGAAGGGTCTGTCCTGTGATGTCCTCCAGCCATTATTTCTATTGTCCTGTAAAGTACCTGGCGTCTTTATAATGCTAATCTAGCAACGAAGCCATCCTCTGCTCCAGTTTATTTATTTTTTTTTTATAATTGCATAGTATTATTTTTTTTCAAAGCTGATTAATAGGACATTTTCAATAATTAATACATTTTACATTGTTATCTTCTTATGAGAACCTGTACTGTAACAGCATGCAACTCAGTTGTGTCCCAAATTCTTTGCTCCAGTTTAGAGGATCCCAACTTTACCAAAGCTTCCTTACTGACTAAACTCAAAAGATTTTAAATCATTCAACTGGGATTTTGTATACAGCAGGCTAAAAGACCCCAACATTAGCCATACCATGGTGTCAATAATAGATTACACTGAAATTTCCTCCACCAGATTAATTAGTCACTGCCCTTATTCTCAGACTATCCAAAAGTGTCAAGACATGATCAAAATGTTGGTAAATTTCCTGCCAAAGGATAACTCACACGGGCAGGAATCTAGCTGCCAATCTTGACCGAAGCTTTGTGCTTTCCAGCTCCATTATGGTTAGAATTCTGGTCCTTTGAACTCTGAGCAGAAGCTCCCATCAGACTCAGCCCACAGCATTCCAGTGGTGCTTCTTCTCCAGCTGACATCCCCCATGAAGTGTTCCAAAGGCTTCATCACATGGTTAGGTACAGTTCCAAGAACTACCCCACTTCTCTGGCACCAAAATATGTCTTAATTACTTCCCTTATCATTGGGAGAAAATACCCAATATCCATGACTTAAAGGAGGAAAGGTATATTTTAGCTTAGCCTGTAGAGGTTTTAGTCCACAGCTGGCTGACTCCAAGGAAGGACAACATGGCTCAGAGGCATGACAGAGAAGAGTTGCTCATGCTATGGCAGTGAGAAAGCAGAGGTGAACAAGCAGAGAGAATGTGTGAAGCAAGAGATAGGGAAGGGAGAAACTTTTCCAGACCGCACCCCAGTGGCCTACCCTCCCACCCGACCTCACCTCCTAACAGTACATCAGCCATGAGCCCCAAAGCCTATCTGCCTACCAAAGGTTCTGCCGGAGAGTGGGTGAGGTGTTGGGGGACATATATGATCTATTCCTGGTTTTGTAAGGTTGTTATGTTTACTCTGTGGTTTGCTGAACTTATTTAATCTGAATATTTATGGTCTTAGTAAAATTTTGAAAAATGTGGACAGCAGCTATGAATACTCACACACCTATAAGATTCTGTATGAGCACATGGTTTCATTTCTTTTTAGTAGATACTGATGGATAGAAGAGCTTAAATTCTTATTTACCTTTTTAAGAAACTGCCAAAATATTCTGAAGTGGCTAATTGTTTTTCTTTATTCCTACCACCAAAGCATGAGAATCTTAGATTTTACATATTAGCCAACACTTAATATTGTGAACCTTTTTGATGACTGTAATATTTTTGTTGCTTTAATTAGAATATTTCTAAAACCTAATGATGCTGAGCATATTTCATGACTTCTATATACTTTCTTTAGTGAAATATGTTGTAGGGGCCATCCTCTTAAGGTGCATCTGGGTCTAATAATTAACATAACACAGACAACAATAAGAACAGTATAATACATGTTTAGGGCTGGGAAGATGGTTCAGTAGAATAAGCGCCTTCCTGGCAAGTGCTGGGTCCTGAGTTCAAACCCTGGTACTGAAAAAAAGATACATAATACAAGTTTACCATAACAAAAGAGCCCAAAGACGCTATTAGAGTCAATTATTTATATACTGAATTATATAAGGAACCATAAACTGTGAAAATGTGGCTAAATCATATGAGGAGGTTTAGGAATTATGCTAATAATAACTGAGTAAAATTCTCCTGGCCTTGCCTTTCCATTCTTGTACATATGGATGTTGCCTTTTCTTGTAGCAAAAGGAAAGACTTGCCTGTGAGATTTGCATTTGCATTTAAGGAAAAGCATGAACATGACAGATCGTTTTTAACTGTTGTTTCTTAAGTGCTTTTACCTTTAACAGTCAACTTGACAAAATAGCATATTTTCATTTCCTCCATTTGAACATCTGGCCCATTTTCAATGATTTTCAGTTTCAAAAGCACTTTCAATTTCCAAGATACAAATTGACTGCATTACAAGTATTTTCTAACACATTTGGTTAACATTATCATGTGATGCGCAAAAGTTTTAGTGTTGAAGATATCCAATTTCTCAACTTTGTCTTCTATATAGTTTATTATATATTATTTGTACTGGGAATTGAACTCAGGACCTTACACTTACCAGGTAGGCATTATGCCACTGAGCTATGTCCCCAGAGCTACTTTCTATAATGTGGGTCTAAATTTCATAAAGATTTTTTTCCTGTTTTCATTTGGAAGTTTTGGTTTTATTTAGTTCTTTTGTCTAGAACTATAACCCGCTCAATTCAGAATATGTTTCTGTGTATACGGTATAAAGGATTAAGTTTTTGTCCTCAGAGATATTGTTATTCTTATACATTTTATTTAAAGATCACCCTTTTCTCCCCATTACCTTGGCAAGTTGAAAAATAAGTAAACTGAACACATGAATATGGATTTAGCTTTTGCATTATAAGATATTTACACTCACTTTAGCGAGTGGGTATGTGTACTTAATATAGCTCGATTATTTTTACTTCAGTTCCCTTTTCCCCCATTTTATCACCATTATTGTTATTGCTGTTTTCTTTATTATGTGACATACAGATATTACATTCAATTTAAGTAGCTGTACACAAACATGATACATCATAAACCATTTTAGGTTCCTCCCTCTTCTCACTTGCCCCATCAAAACCTGGTCCCCTTCCCATTTGTAAAAGATCATCCTGGTTTGTTTTTTTTTTAAATCAATATTTTATTTTTTTATTTGTTTTTATTTTGGATTGAAGTCGGACCCATATCTCTCACTATTAACTAAAAAGCTAATCAAAGATGTAAATATTAAAGCAGAAACACTTAATCTACTGGAAAATAAAACAGGTAAAACTCTAGAAGTCATTAGTATAGGCAAGGCATTTCTGAACAGAATTCCAATTGCATAGGAAATAACAGCAAGAAACAACAAGTGGGTTTAGCTTTCAAATTTCACTGATACTGTTTTATAAATATATATATATATTTTTTCTTTTTTTTCTGAGTTTGGGTGACACTATTCTATTTCTTTGTACATCTATTAATCTTAGGTTAATAACTAGACATTATATGTCACACACTTTAGTGAGTCTATAGTTTTGTTTTTCTGAAATTGCGGGTCTTACTCTTTTACTTATAAACTTACCAGTGTTTAAACTGGAAAATCTAGTCTTCTGCCAACTGCTGGAATTTTTGCTCAGAGGTTCTTTTTTTTTTTTTTTCTGCTTTTACCTAGATCTCTGGGGATCTCCCTCATGTCTGCAAGGCTTTATGGTCAATCAATGGCATGGATATAGAGACAACTCAAGCCAGAGAAGCTTCCACCCTTTGCTGCCCAACCTATGTATGGGTTGAAGAATTCATTCCAACTTGCAACAATTAAGTGAACTTATTTGTTGGGTGCCTATGCACATTTGCTGCTCAGCAGACAGTCACAAGTGATAAAGTCCATCATCTTAGCATTGCATCCAGCACAACAGTTTGTCCTAAGTCGTTTAGTGTTTTGCTATTTTTGAAATTGTTGGATTTAATAACTTTGCTCAGTTTAATTCTTTTTTTGGGGGACATGAGAAAGAAGTCACCCAACTATTTCAGGCAGTCATTAGTGGATGTAGAGTATTCTCAAGAGCATATACTTCAAATCTGTATATTACTGGTCATTATTTCACTTATCAAATAAATTCATTAAACCAAACAAATTAGCTCAAGAAATAGCCAACTTTAGCAGAAAACACTTGTTTGTAAAATTCAGATTCATTTTCTAGTGGCTACAAAGTAGAGATAAACAGTTAATGAAATCATGTCATTAAGGAGAACATGGTTTGTTAAGTTTGCTAAGGTCTTTAGTACCAATTACGAAAACTTTAAATACAAAAATTTTTATGGGCAAGACAAATTTGACTTAGACTCAGAAACCCCATGAAAAAAAATAATATTACTGCATACTGATTATTTATCTTCAAACACAGAATCCATTTTTAAGAAAATTACCTTGAGGGCTGCTAGGCAGTGCAGGCTCAGTAAAGTCATCACAACTGCCAGAAAGATGGTGGCCAAGTTCCTCATGTCCCATATAGTCTCCACCAGAGGAATACTGCCAACCTGCCAGTCATAGCACAGGGTAACAGGTGCAAGTAGAAGCCACACGTTGAAGGCCAAGAGGTAGGAATAGGTAAGGAATCTATAAGACAAGAAGAATCATCAAATACACCTCAGGATTCACAACAGTTTTCGAACATTTGTTCACCATGGTTCTGCGTAATAGTTCTATTCTGTCACTAACCAAAGCAGACAAGAGAAGATGTAAAGCCATTCATGTATGTATATACTACACTGATCACCTGGCAATATACGCAACAGCTTCTAGACACTGTGTTGGACTGTGGCCTTTGGGTAACCTCTATTTGCTTATGTGACATATACTAAAATTTATCATTACAACCTGCTGGGAGCCACCAAAGCAGTCACCCTATCTCAGTCTTGAGAAAAACATCCTATCTGGACACTGTGGGCTGTTAATCACTAGGCAACCTTGTGTCTTACGACTTTGCAAAGGCATAAATAAATGCCCCTCCCATTGCTTTGGGGCCTTTGCCTATTAGGTTCACCACCTGACCTCAGCTTTTAACTTTTGTCTTTATTTTCTGAATCCTCTTGTCTTTTTCTCCTGAGGACTCAGGAAAGAACAACAGATCCCGATAATAACTGGAGATAAACTTTACTTAGGAAAAGTTTATGAAAGCACCTGGCAGAAATGCTAGCCTATCTGAGGTATGATTCCACTGGTAGAAAACACTGTAATTATCCTTTGTTAATGGTATTAATGATCCTGCAGTAGATGTGAGGAAGGTACACTGCCTCATGCACAGTGGCAAGGGGTAGGAGGTGGGGTGGTGTGTGAGAGGAGGGGAACCCCGGTGAACTCAGGAAGGCAAGAAGGGTGACTTTTTAAGAGTGTTAATCCTTTTCCTGGATGGACTAGGCAAGAAGGGGAAGGGAAACCATCCCTTAGGGTGTGGAACAAAGTAACTTTACTTAAATTTGTGCAAAACATCCATTAAACAATGTTCTGGACCCTTGAGAACTACAAAATCTTAGCTCATGACCACTGCCCAAACCTCTACACTGGGGAATTAGTAACCCTCCCTTGACTTCAGCAGCACACAGCCATCCTCCAGAGGTGACCCCAGTGCCCCTGTTAGAAGAGCCACCGCCAACCCTGTCAGAAGACTGTATCCTGTGCTGTAGTCAACACTAACCATGGACTCTGACTGCCCTTCCTTTGCACATTGATGAAAAAGGAGTTGGGATTGTGAGTTGTATCTCTTACAACTCAGGAATATCATTCTGAAGGACCCAAGAGTCATTCCTTTAAAATGTAGGCACTAGGAAGGCAGGGGTCTTTCTGTGAAAGCACACTGGCTTTACTGGTTGGCCCTGCCCTATGCTGCCTCACCTATTGGCCCAAGCCCTCTACCCTATGGTGCCTCACCCAAGCCTCTGCAGTCTCTCTGTAAAAGGCCTCAGGGACTTCTGCCCTGTGAGGTTGCCAGTCAAGAGTGAGATCTGTTTTCACTACTGCTAATATTCAATCAAGTTTATTTCTGACCCAGTGCATGGCATTGAAGAGAAGAATTAGGCAACTCTGTGTCCTCTAGAGCCGGAGGTGGAAGGGAGACGAAGGTGGACATCAAGCATATGGACCTGGAGAGACATTGTCCTCACCTGGAAGGCCTCTGGGGGCCTTTAATTGGCAAAGGGTTCATATAAGAAGAGTTTCCCTATTGCCATCTGGTGTTAAGAAGTTGGTTCAGCTTGACTTGTCCTCATGCAGCTTCTGGTCCGAGCCCTGCTGAGGTGGCCTCATCCCCTTCTAATTCCTTAACCACTGGCCACCACTACAGAGACTGCCCTCTGACTGCATGCTCAGACCCCCTGCTCAGACAAAGGATGATTGGATGAGAATTATCCAGTTCTGCTGCTCAATACTTTCCCCCCTATTATAAATTTTAATAAGATGGAAAAGACTAAACAGTATCCTATATGCTAAAATCCTGATGAGGCCCAAGCTCTGTCATGTAACAAAATCAAGCTTACTTTGCCCTCTTTTGGGCCTGGGAAGCTGTCTCAGGAGAGGTGTCTCTAGCTACACCAGCAGTGAACCATGGCTGGTCTCCCATGAGGCCTAGAAAGCCACAAGACTCCTTACATTCCTTAGCTACAGCTGTCCTGGGAAACCACAGAGCTGCTCATGTTCTCACAGCTAACACTAGAGGGGCCTGGGCAGTCCTCAGGGAAACCTGCCTGATGGAGCCTGCACACCAGGCTGCCGGCCAGCTCTGTGGTAACTGTGCCCAGCTCCACAGGGTCAATCAGCCGTGGCACTCAGCTGCAGCTTGGCTCTGAAACAATTCTTTAAAAAAAATTTCCTTCCTGAAATAATAGAGTTAGGCAATGATCACCAATGGCTGCTACAATTATTAGGGGAAAAGCTGTTTATGTACTTACTAATAGGTGGGCCTAGCTAAATTAGATGTTCAGAACTAATAATCAATTTTAACACTACAAATAGGAAAATAAGAGACTAATGTAATCCTGAGAAATACACAGATCTACATAGTAGTCTTATTAAAAAACAAAACAAAAAACATGAGAAGTGGTGACTGACATACAATTGAAATTCTAGCTGTTCTGAAGGCTCAGTCAGGAGGGTCATGCCTGAGGCCAGCCCAAGCAATGTAGTGAAACCCTGGGTCAAAATAAAAAGATGAAGCCCAGGAGACAGCTCAGTGGCATAAGTACCTGCTTGGCAAGCACAAGGTCCTGAGTTCAATCCCTTGTACCAAAAATATTTTTTAAAAAAATGAGTGAGGATGTGGGTCAATGGGATAGTGTTTACCTAGCATGCATGTGGGCCCACGCTCAAGACCTAGTACTGCACAATCCCCCATAAACAAGGCCAAAATTCTGAACTAGATCCAGTCACACAGGGAACAACAGAACATACCGCATGACAATGCAGGAAAGCCATGTGCAACTCCAGAGCATGAGGACCACCAGAACAAGTGACCCAGTTTCCTAAACAACAGGGTGGGACATCTACAAGCTAAACGGACTTAGGAGACATGAAACAAGTACAAGTTGTGCTTAGGTTTTAATTTATTAAAATAATCATTTATGACATAACTAGAAAAATCTGAAAATGCTGACAACAGAACTGACTGTAGAGAAACATCATTAATGTTTTAAGTGTCATGGTATTTTCATAATAATTTTAAAAAACCTTTTATTTATTATTTTGTTATAGGGTCTCCCTACACATCTTAAGACTTGTAGTGGGCCTCCTGTCTGAGGCTCCTCAGTGCTAGGATTACAGGTGTGCACCACCACATCCAGTTTCAGTGGCTGGCACAGTGCACTTGGGGTTCTGGGGCTAGCATGGCATGCAGTACTGAGGATCGAACCCAGGTCCTTGCACATGCCAGGCAGGTGCTTAGACTGCCAAGCAACCTCCCTAGTCCCTGGTAAAAATTTGTAACAATTCCTGGCTTTTGGAACTATATCATAAAATCTCTGTGTACAAGGTCAGTTAATGTCTTGATTTCATGAGAAGAAAATTTCAAATTTGTTTCAAAATGATTGGGGTGAGGCAGAAAAAGACTGTGTGTGGATGAAACTGGTGGGTGGGGAGTTATCTATGTCACTTTGTCTACTATGCATGTTTCACATTTCTTATAATAAAACTTTACACAGGGAGAAAGTCAACAGAATTGCAAAAAATAGTATTTTCTTAGCGTATTTCTAGTTGCAGCCATCTTAATTTTCATTTCATATCTTGGTTTTGCCCTATAGGCTGTCTCCTGAGTTTCATGTTTCCTAGACTTGCAATGTTTTACTAAGAAAAAAAGAAAAATAAAGATTAATCTTTTGAATGCTACAATTGTAATATGTTTAGATATTTCTTTAAAAAAATCATTGTAACTTTTTACAAAAACTATAACCCAAACAGGTTTAAAAAGTAAAATAAATCAGAGAACTAAAAGGAACTTCCTTTCCCTACATACCAGGAAGGTCAGTACTATTACTTTGCCCAATGTTTCCCTTTAATACATTTGCCTTAGCTGTTCCCTCTCTTCCATTGCATATGGAGACTGGATCATACTGTTAATACAATCATTAAGCACTATCTGAAACAGTTACATAGCCCTGGAATCTTCCTGCAACTCTAAGCACAAAGAAGTCATTTGGAGTCACTCCAAAAGCTAATTACACTCCTGGGAAGGCCAGTTGAGCTAGCTATAATCAACAACTTGAGTATTTCTTTTTAACATCGCATTGACATCGCTTCTCGGCCTTTTGGCTAAGATCAAGTGTAACATCGCATTGACAATGAACTACATTCAAACTAATCATGTTTATCTCTTCTAAAATTTGAGAACTAAAAGAATCAGTGGAATGTCTCTGCCTTGCTGAGTTCTTTTTTAAAGCAAGAGTACAACCAAACTGAATTATTTACTGATTTTTTACTATAAATTTTGTCAACAGAAAAAAAAAAAAGGACTTGAATATCTTGCCAACAAAGTAGAACAGAAAGCCAGGAATTTTGCTTAAACCATTTAATCATGCATTTTCACTGATAAGCAGTTTTGTAAGAGAAACAAATGAAAAAAGTGGTGGCTATGAAGGAGATGAAATCCAACCAACAACTCAATAAAACCAACTCTAGTCAAAATCTTCGCTGTTATCAAGAAAAAAATGAGTGATTCAAACCCCAAAATAAACAGATTCTGTTTTTTTGCCTTTGGGAAAACTTCACTACTAAGAACTCACAAAAGCCTAAGTATTTCCTCTTGCTAGACTGATGCATGAGCCAGGTACCAATGACAAAACCATACACTACTAACAAACAGCTCTTCCTATATTCCAAAAAAAAGATGCTTTTTTCCTTCCACTTTCATAATTATTTATGCGTTCACAGAGATAAGACTTGGATCTGAGTAATTATGCATTCATACTGACAAGACTTGGATCCATGGTGCACACCTGTCTGCCCTTGGCAGGGCATCTGTAGCCCAGCAGTGCCAACCTTGGCACAAGATGCCTCTATGTACAGAATGGAGCACTGTTGCCCCACCCCAAGGCTGTCTCCACCTGCCAGGCTCAGGTGTTCTGCTCTGTTCCTCCCTAGGAAGTTGCATATTTGCATCCTCACAACTCCTGAACTACCACTTCAGCCTCCAAGGGTCTCTGCAGCCTCTCAGTGACCTAGCAAAGGTGCTGCTATACAGGCATTCTCTGCTTACTATGTCTAGCAGCACCTCTTTTCCGTGTGTAATCTCCAAAAACCACCAAAGAAAGCCATTTTCAGTATTAGCCTTCTCAAAGTCTGGTGACAGTTACTCTGTAGCTCTTCCTAGACGCTGAAGGTTAAGACCTTGCCCTTGTTCTCCACAAGAGTAGTTTCACTGCACTGGTGCTGAGGACACAAATATACATTATGTGACTGGACACCGTACTGTCTTAGGCACTTTTCTTCACTGCTGAGACAAAATACCCAACACTGGCAACTGAGCAGAGGAGAGGGTTATTTGGGCTCAGAGTCTCAGAAGTTTCAGTCCATGTTCAGTAGGCTTAAAAAAGACACATGGAAAAAGGCCTGGGTGGAGAAAACCTGCTCCCTGCATGGATGCTGGGAACACAGAGGAAGGATCCCAGGAGGAGGAACCGCTCCTCCAGGCCACCCCCTCTTCCAGGCCTCTTCTGTCCAGGCTGCATCTCCCCACAGCAGTCCACCCTGTGCCGCCTCCTGACTAACCGACGGCCAGGCACAGCGCCCGCTTGCCACAGCACACTCTACCGCCCTGCTGCGAGAGCACCCAAGTGGCACAAGCACTACATGAAACCACATTTCAGTGCAATTCTAAGAAGCAACAGATTATGAAAAATGAAAAATTAAGGGACAATATTTTAGAATTTCCCAAGAATTTAAATATAGAAAGGCAGAGCATCCAGACAGGGCCACCAAAAAAAAAAAAAAAAAAAAAAAAATAGCTTTAAATAATACACAAACATGGTACTTCCTAAGGAGAGTTAAAAATAGAAGATTGTGTAATATAAAAAATTATAAAATGAATCTAAAATGAAATATATGTCCATTGTTGGTAAAAATGTAGAACAACAAAACCTCAAAGCACTGTGAACTGATAAAGCCACTGTGAGAACTACAGGCAGTTCCATGACAACAAATACAGCCATTCTTCATGTCCTAGCAATTCTATCCCGAGTTTTTGCCCTAAAACACCATGCAGACATTTTACCAAGACACTTGTAAAATTGCTCATGGCAATTTCATTCCTAATCACCCAAAATGAGAGACATCCCACAAGTCCATCTAGTATAAAAGGAGTAAATATAACATAAAATATCCAGTGAAAGGAAATCTGTCCAGCAATGAACACAGCAAGAATGACATTCATAATGGTAATGGGGAAAAATCACAAGAGCAACAAGAGAATGGGAAATCAATGGCAAGTGTGTTCAAGGTCAGGATCACTCAGAGCAGAACCCAAGATGCTGAAACCAGCACGGCGGCAGCAGGACACAGGGAGAGCACGGCCAGTGGGTGGTGTCAGTGGTCGGCCACCCTCAGCTCCAGCTCTGCTGTAGTAACACAGGAGAAGGCCAGCCAGGGCAGAGGCAGAGACCCACCAGCACACGGAGCACCTGGGGTGCAGCACCAGGGATGAGATGGCGCTAAGGAGCTGGGAGGGGAGACCCGCCCACCCCCTGGCCTGCTTCTCACCTTACTTTGTTAAATGTCTGGCTAGTAAGGACCAGAGGGCAATCAAGCCAGCTCAATTAAGGTAAGTAAGACTACTTTAAAAAGTCCTCAAAGGAGCCAAAGCCAGGGAGCTGAGAGTAACTCAGTACCTCAGGCTTCGCAGGACTGTACACTGTGCCCATCTGTGACTCGGGCTTTCACAGCTGCCAGCTGTTATGAGGTTTGCTTCTCCTTCTGTCCTTGACTTGTCAAACTTGTTCAGAACTAAGGATGCAACACTGTCACCAGGGCTATCCCAGCGTCTCCTTTCTCCTCTCTCCACACACCAGTCATCTCACGGCTAGCCGTCACACCTTGAGGTTTTGCAATCCTGAGAGCAACTGTCAACTGGCTCACCTCATCTTCTAGAACAAACTGCCACAGGTGACTAAGCTGGTGCTGCTCCCAGCCCTCAGGTCCTGCACAAACATCAAGTCCTCCCACAGGCCTTAGCACACCGTCTCATGCCTGCAGCTGTGGGGCTGGTCTTCGTCACTGAAATGGAAATTCACTGGGGGAGGACAAGGACTATTGCTTGGTATAGCTATTTGCCCAGCATCCCAGGAATGGACTCTGAACTGTAATGAGTCAACTTAACATTCAAATAATGCCTACATATCTAGAAATATCTGAATTTTATACTTCTATTTTGGCAGAAGGCAACCATATACATTTTTAGAAGAAAACCTGCTGTAGTCATCAGTGTTCCACAGCTAAAACACAATTCCTGACACTGGAGGTTCAGTGAAGGACATAGGTTTATTACAGTGGTTCATGTTTTAAGGGAATCCAGCTCGTGGTCTGAAGCTCCCACACAGAAGCACCATGGCAGAGGACTTAGTTCATGGTGGCCAGGAAGCAGGGCAGGGGAGCAAGAGCAGGGAGGAAGGAGCCAGGCTCCACACACAGCCCACAGCCCACACCACCAAGACCATCCAGGCAACCCGGAAGTGTAGCCCACAGTCCCTGGGGCAGATACCAAAGCCAACCCTTTGAAGCTCCACCCAAACTACCATCTGTTACTCCCCAGAAGTCAAGGCATGGGTTGCAGAGCACAGACAGCAGACTGCCCAGAACCCTCGCAGCACCTAACGTACTTCAGCTCGCAGCACTCTACAGAACTGCAGGGACTCGGTACATGATAAAGCTTCTGTCTGCCATAAGCATTATCATAAAGCTACACCAGGCTGATGTTTTTCTTATTTTGCAGTGAACTGCAATGCACATGGTTTAAGTGGAAACTGCTGCTACCATAGATATATGAACATAAAATGCTATTAGGTCTTTCTGACCTTTGAAAAAGAGATAATTTTGGGCCCAGCAAGATAGCTCAGCAGACTAGGCTCTTACAGGGACTGGGGTTCGATCCCTGGCACCATATGCAGTGCCAGCCCTGTCTTTGGGGCACACTGAGCTGGCCACAGAGATCAGGCATGGTAGCGTGCACCAGTAATCCCAGCGCTGGCAAGGCTGAAAATAGGAAGACCACTACAAGTCTGAGCTGCATATTGAGACCCTGCATCAAATACATAAAAAATAAAATGAAATCACAGCAGGAAAAAATGAAGTTCACTAAGATTGCTAGGAATCTCTTACACAAATATCTACAGAAGAGCAAAGTTTCCCAGAAGCAAAAATGAGGTTCCTGTCTTTCTTTATATCTTTGCTCTCTTTCTCCCTAGAAAGCACTTAGCAACATCATTACTTCCACCCAGTCTGCTTCCCTCATTGAGCACAGCCTCCATGCTGCAGCTAACTCCTGCGCTGTGCTGTGGGGCCTATTAAGGAAGCTCTGCAGCACAGCTGAGAATCTGTTAACAGTACGACATTTGCTGGTTTGAGGAGCATCTGTATGCAGGGATTATCTGATCCTCGCTTAGATCCACAGCAGAGCACATGATTTGCTCAGGGTCCCACAGCAGGCACACATGGCAAGATCTTCTGGCTACCTGTATAGCTCTGCACTGCCAAGAGTCTGCATCTGCATCCCTGTTAGTGGGGAGAGCTGAGGGAAGCATGAGGGGGAAACACTGGTGGCTCCTCGAGAAGCAGACGGAGAACAGCCTGATTGATGCCCTGCCTAACACAGCTCAGATGGACTTGAGGACCCATGTGGTCCAGGCAGTTAAGGCTGACACTGACCAGAGCCAGGCATGACCTCCTGGGGCAGCATCCCCAACACACAGCTGGGTGGCTGCAGGTGTCCGTTAGGACGCCCCGCAACGGGAACACAAGACCTGAACTGGGGCTTGGCGTTGTAGTCATTAAGAAAAGTAAGTTTTACTTTTGCTTCATTGCTGGCAAAAAGTAAAAGGATGACTCCTTCAGCTTCTATCAGCTTCTTAGGGATTCCAGGTTGCAATAAAATAGAATAGGTAGGTGGAAAGGACTAAGCAACCTTTTGAAGAAATAAAATGTCACTAAGTGATCTAGATCAGCATTTTCCAACCACTGGTCCTACTCCTGGGGTGAAATACGCTGTCTCACATTCTCCCTCTTCTAAGCCCCTCCTCATCTTCTCCTCTTACCCCTCCCTTTATTCTCAGGAGCTAAGAAAAGTGAGCTACATCACCACCACACAGTGTTAGTTTAGTTTAGAAAACCACATTCAATGACATTCGTTCATGCTCAAGAAGCTACTTCTCTATGACATCAAGTGAAGTACATGTGGGCAATCCTTGACCCCAAGGGACTGCCTCACTACAGATGGCACATTTTATATCCATGGGTCTCAAAAGAGTGATTCCAAGAGCCTTGAATGTAGCTCCATGGAAAGCACCAGCCCAACTCTGTTCAAGGCACAGCGTTCATTCCCCAGCTCCACTAAAGAAGGGGGTGGGAAGGAGGAAGCAGCAGAGAAGGGAGTCCAGGGCATGCAGATATAGTCTCCTGTCACCCAGACTTGTGACCTGCTCAATCAAAGCACCTGTGAAATGAAACAAGAAATCTTTATCTTAAACATGTTCCCTTAGGTGATTCTGTTACTATTTCCAGTTTGCTAATTGCTGCTATAAGATAAGACTTCACTTTCGTTCTTAAAAACTACATTTTAAGATCCCTGCTGGATCTTAAACTGGAGCATGAACAGAGTAGTTCACTGCATCTCCTTGAAGGACACAAGGTGTATGCTAGTTTTGCCTGTTTACGATATATAATAACTACCGTCATCCTGGGGGATTAGTACATGTATGTATCATATCTTGATCATTTCTACTTCCCCTTCCCCCTATAAGTTTTTTTTTTTTTAAAGAAAACTTTAAACTCAATAAAGCTTTGTCTGACTTTATGGTTACAGTCTCCATCTAAGGGTATTCAGGGTCATAACAATTACAAAGAAATGGTTGTGAGGCTGTGATAATCAAGGTGAAGGCACCGAGCTTGTTTGGAGCCATCAACTGGAAATGGGAAACAGAAAGACATTTATTTAGCAGGAATAAGATGAGGTCCACCTTAATCCTATTGCTGCTTGCCTTGATCTTTTCCTACAATGCAGCAATGCCTGTGCCTTTATTTCTGAACAGCAGACGCTGACCTACCCACTTAAGCAAATCTATTCTAGCTGCTTATCCAGAACGACAGCTCATGAAATAAACATGATACCGAAAGGAAGACTTTATATTTTTTCACTGAAAATCCTATTTCATCTACTTCACGGATCTGCAAGACAATGATTTTCAACGTCATGAAGGCAACACTTTTTTGTCTAATGTATGTTCTTCTACCTCCTTGCCCTTGAAAATCTGGTAAAACAAAACTTCAAAAATAGGCAGCAGAGAGTTGCCTTGATACTGGTAACACATTCTTTCTACTGCAGGCTCTAAACTTAGGCAGAAGTGCACTTCACTGAGGCTTTTGATTGCAACCATCATTTAAGATTTTCAAGAGGAAATATTGAAGTATCACATCTCTAAAGACATTTACTTAGACAGAAGGGTAAAAGAACAGCATTTGACAGGATAAATAAATCCACTCTGTCTCTTCACAGATGTATGTCCACTGAGGTCACAAAGGCAGAACCTTTGGGCACTGGGGCCTAGAACTGTACTGAACATGTTTTGCAGTGGTCCTGAGGAATGTGTGGGTGGATTATAATGATAAAATTCCGCCAGTCTCTAGTCAGGGAAAAACTTGGGGAGTAATTTATAAAAAGCTAAGTACATAGTCTTGGGTTTTGAAGGAAATTGTTTTCAGATGGGAATTAAAGGTCTTCACACCAAAAGCACAGTAAGGATTCTCCTACCACTCACAAGCACATGAGAACAAATGAGTCATAGACTGCAAGACAGCACCGGAAGGAAGCAGAGGCAGAGAGCACTGCAGTGCCAGCACCCCCTTCTGTCCTGGGTCTTCTGAGAGCCACTGAGAGATACACTGAAAGCACGCATACCTTCGGTCTTTTTTGTTTATATGTTGTGTGTGCATGTGTGTCTGAATGAGTGTGTGCATTTGATACTGAGAGGGTCTCACTCAGCAGATCAGACTCCTAGTGATCTTCCAATTTTTAGCCTCCCCAGCACTGGCATTACAGGTGTGTACCTCCCATGCCTGGACTCTATAGCAGGCAGCAATCCCTGGAGACAGAGCCAGCAGAGGCATGGCATGCGGGACCAGGAATCCAGTCTGCTGAGCTATCTTGCCGGCCCTCCCTTCAGTCTTCTTAAGTCACCTCACTTGCCTGGATTTCTCATCTTGGCTTGGGATTTCTACTCCAAACCCACCCTCTAGCCTGGCTATAGTCATCTGTCACTCTCAAGAGTCCTGTTTTGTTGTTGATATTCTCAATTTAGTTTTTGTTGGTCTGGAAATTTTGTTGGTCAACATTTCATCTTTGATGAAAACTTTTGGCTGCTAATCCTACTGAAATTCCATTTGGGATTGGGGCAGGAGGACTAAAGGGACTCAAAACCATGAGGATGGGATTATCTCATAAAAAGCAATTTAACAAATGACTTGGAGCAACTACAAAGAAGGTAACAGGAGTCTGTGACTAATTAAATGCAGCTACAGCTACAATACTTCAGGCTGCAATGGTTCCAGATGCTGAAGGACATATGAGGGCAAAGAGCCACAGTGACAACCACCTGGGCCAGGCAGGGACAGCTTCCTTCCACACTCCAGCTAAGGGTTGCACCAACACTCTACAGAAAGGTCTGGAAACTAATGCCAGAACCACACAGTACTACATTTGTATTTTGTCACACACATATTTATGTAAATTAACCAGAGTTCACAGTCTAAATTACATCATTCCCAAGGAAATCTTTTATTGCCTATATGAAGTTACATGTTAACATGAGCCTGTAGCTATTTCTGAAGACCACTGAGCAAGGGGAGGGGTGTCACTAATGATAGTGACATTCTGGATGCTTGAATATCAGGTATATTACAGATCCCTCAGCCAGGAAGCCCAACAAGTCTCCATCCTTCCCAAGGGTGCTAAGAGTGACCAGGACTGCCATTCATTCATCCCAGAGCACTATCAATTCTTTCATCTGGGCTCTGAGCCAAAGTCTAGCAAAACCATGATATAATTTTAAAAGCTCCAAGGACAGTTCTTATGCCCAAGGGTCCAAGCAGCATGAGTCAAGACGTGCATGTGTGTATGTAACATGTTTTTACACTTAACTTTTTGATTTCTATTTCCATGAACCAGTAGCCTCTGGTCAGGTCATCCCAGGCACCAGCCTTAACCTGCTCTTGAGGATCCTCACATGGAAAAGCCTCCAGCTTCCAAAGTAAATGTATTCATTCAATTCATTCATTCATTCATGCAATAACTCATTCATTCATTCATCAACCAATTTTTGATGAAATAGTAAAGAAAAAAAATCTTTTGAATAATTTCACAAGAAGGCACAGGTGACCAAGTACAGAGGCGAGAGGTGGAACAGTCATAATGCTGTGTCACAGGAAGCTTCCTGAAATACATAGCAACCATCTGAGCCCTCAGGTCCTGGGCTCAGAAATCCACGTTGTAAGTACATAGGATGGTGGAGGTCCATAAGCACTCAGAGGTGGATGGGAAATGTTCTGGGGGTTCAAGAAGGATGGAGGATCCTTGTGACAGTAAATTTAGGAGGAGAAAAATGTTTTGAAAAAACTAAACATGGAATGTCTCTCAGGAAGCAAATCATAATTTTAGTTGGTTTTGGTATTTTTATTTTAAAGACAAACATCACTACAGGCCATCTCAGACACAAGGGTGGGAATGCCTGAAGTCTGCTGAATTTTCTCCAGAGCATGTAGGGGACTATACTCCTCAGCCCACTCACAGCCTGAGAGGCAGTTTCTGGCTTGCAGGTCTGAGCAGAAGTGATGTGGTCTCTTGATGCTGACACAAATAATGTGGAAGAATCAATATTTGATGACACTGGGGAATTAGGGCAATTTTCAGATATCACAGAGAGAATGTCATTAGATTTTGTTAAAAGACAAAATAGTGATGAGTAAATTCATCTATATCCAGGGTTGCTTTCAAATCCATTCAGTACTGGGTCAGGGAAAATGAGAAAGGCTGAAAGTGAGGGGAAATGGGGTTGATGAAGGAAAACAGGGTGAAGTTGACAGAGGCTGAAACCAGGGAATAGGAACAGAGCAGGAAGGGCTTTATTTTACTCCCCCGATTTTTGTAATATATAATGTAAAGTTTTAATGTGAGAAGGGTAGGGCCTCAAGCTTCGTCTTCCTCTGCTACACTGACTTGCTATTTCATGTGGCAGAGATTTGGAAGAAAGCAAGACCTAT
Organism: Ctenomys sociabilis; assembly: GCA_004027165.1. Lineage (NCBI taxonomy): Eukaryota > Metazoa > Chordata > Mammalia > Rodentia > Ctenomyidae > Ctenomys > Ctenomys sociabilis. The sequence goes on from PVKA01020830.1 coordinate 37,576, forward strand.
ACCCATCTTTTCATGAGCAGAATTAAACCTTTGTTAAGCTATTTCCATTGAACTACTACTGCAGCATAGCCTGGTATCACTGAGGTAAGGCAGATGTGAATGGTTTTAGAGAGAATTTGTTCTGGAATAACTTCTATAGTCTGGGGCTGCATCCGAAATTTGTTAGGAGAAGGAACAGAAAGAAAAACAGAAGAGGAAAGAGAGTGCTATGGCTTGAATCTAAAATGTCCTCTGAAAGGGTCAGCCAGATAGCTCAGGGGATTAAAGGGCCTGCTTAGGCAGAAGTAAAGGTTTAATCCTTGGCCTGCTGTGCTGACCCCACCTCTAGGGGCACAACAGAGATTGAGACTGAGCATTGTGGTGCACACCTATAATCCCAGCGCTTCAGGGGCTGAAAAACCGAAAGGATTACTACAAGTTTGATGTGTACAGTGTGTAAGACCTGTAGACCCTGCACAAAATACATTAAAATAAAATACAATGTCCTCTGAAAGTCCTGCGTACTCAGAGGCAGGATTTCAGGTGGTGATGGGGTTGTGGGGTGCTATGCTCATCATGAATTAATTCACTGACAGGTTCTTCATAGCCAACATGCTGCTAGGAAGTGGGACCAGAAGGAGGGTGGGTCCCTAGGGATCTGCCTTTGAAGGAAGTGGCCACTGTTCTGCATTCTCAGGCACTCTGCTTCGGTGAGTTCTACAACTTTCCTCTGCCATTCTCTGTTCCACAGTGTTTGTGCCTTTGAGCCCGCAGAACACAGACTGACATCTCTGAAACTATGAACTTAAATAAACTTGTCATCTCCTTTTTTTAAGTTGTACATGTCGAATTTTTGGTTCCAGTGACAAAAAGCTAACTAATGAAAAAATTGGAACTAAGTAGTTAGGCTGTTGCTGCGACTCTATGTGACTGTAGTTTAGAAGCCTTTAGAAATGGCTTGCTGGAAAAGTTGGGACACGAAGACTAGAGAATCCCTAGGATGCTATAAAGCAGAACCTGATGAATAGTCCCGGGTAGAGCTCAGAAAACGGGAATGTAGGGAGCCTTGGAAGCTGGAAAATCAGTCAGAAGTGTGTGGGTGGGACTAAGCCTCAGTGCCTAAAGCAAACGGGTTGGTTCAGTCTTGAGGCAAGCACCCTGACTGGTCAATGTCTGCTACTCGTCTCGAGGCAGCCTCGAGTCAAGTGTCACTCACTTTGCAAAAGGTACAAATAAATGTAGGCCTCATTGCGTGGGCATGCGAGTCTTGCCCATCAGGCAGATTACTGACCATCTAGCCCAGTTTTGTCTTCTTGGCTTTCTTTCTCATTCCTGTCACCATGTTTCCCCAGGTAGAATGGTTCACAGTAAAACCAGATCTTTACACAGAACACCAATAGTAATCAGAACAGTGGAAGTCAGCTAAGGAGGATTCATATGAGAACTGTATTGAGCATTGGACTAGAGACCATTTGCTTCATTTGTCAAAACAAAACTATGTTGTTTTTGTCCTAAGACTTCAGAGAGGGCTAAATTCAAAGGTAGTAGACTAATTAATCTAGTGGAGAAAATTTTAATATTTATGCCATGGTAGGGATACCATTGGCTGCTTTTATCCAGATTTACAGTGAGAGTTGGGAACAAAACAGAGCGTAAAGGCATGAAGCACTCACTCACTGTGTTCACAAAGGAAGGTATGCCTCATTCCTGAGGAAATACTGTCATTAAAGAAATACCCTGAAACAAACTAATACCATCTCAGAAATCTATTAAGACTCATCAATGACAAGAGGCTCAAGAGTGAAAAGGTATAAACCTGTGATATGAGAATATAACCCCTTGCTGCACACTCAGGAAGGGCCTCCTAAGGAACTGGTTGCCCAGGATTCCTTTCACTGCACTTAGCCATCCAGACAGTCAGAAGCTGCTACAGCCAAGGTCCATGAGGGTCTGGTTACTGCTTGAGCCTGCAGCAGACCCTGGTGTTGTCCACATGGCACTGATTACACAGACATACAGAATTTAAGAGTTAGAGAATACAGGAGCTTGAACACAGGACTCCACAGAAGGCCTGGAGGCCAGGCTCAGAGTCACTGCCAAGAGCCCCTGAGACA